>JAXDDW010000193.1:0-95000 GCA_034670385.1 Hoplostethus mediterraneus
TCCTCTCCCGAGGATGGAAGATTGTGTTGATCAGGTGGTGGCGGCCAAATATGTCAGCACGTATACATTTAGGTGAGCAGTCACACCAACCCAGGTGTCAGCCATCACTCCCAACAAGCCACTCCCAGAAAACAAATAACCAGGAGATTGGCCTTGAGGCCAAGGGGCCAGCACACCGTACATCTTAATGTCAGTTTGTAGTAGTTACCAAGATTCAAAATGTTTCTCTCTGTTTGTCTTTTTATCTACAGGACTTCTTTTCTCAAGAGCAAAAGAAGCTTTCTCAGAAGTAAGTAGTTTTTCTTTGTTTTTTTTACCCTTGCTCGTATGGAGTATACCATTGCTTCTCTTAACCAAGATGATCTAAGTTTTGAAGCTTATGCTACTGTTGGACTCATTTCAAATCGCTCGCGGTTGGGCTGAAGGCCTAAAAGTCTTCTATTTTGTAACAAAGTAATGGCTAAGAAATTCTCTCCTCCAAGGTGCATGAATCAAAAAGTGCAAAAAAAAAATGCAGCTTGGAGAATAAACTGACAAAGCTTTAATAGAAAAAACAGACCCATTGGCCCATAGACCAATCCTGCACCAATGAGAGAAGTGCCTACAAAAACCTCAAAAGATGAACTTACATATTGCCCTTTTCTCATCTTTGATCCATGAAACTCTCTCTGGTCCATAGAACGCCTCTGGCCTCCAGTCCTTCCACTACCGGCACAGGAGGTCCAACCAAAGCTGCTGTGGAGGCAATGCCAAACGATTCGCCCGACAGAGGGCTGGAGACAACCACACTGCAAAAAGGTATAGTTTAGACCATGTGATGAAGGGATGGATGAAGTACCTTACGTTGGAAGCATTTGAATGTGGTGTAGAATGTGATTGTAGAAAATACATCATAAACAAATGTTATTCTTCTTGTGAATTGTGTTTATACTGAACTAGTTTGTATATGCTGTTTAATTCGTTACTTTTATTTTGATGATTTTTAAAATATCTTTATATGACATAATGTACTTCATAATTTCATAAAATGCATGATAAAGAAAAGTCCCACTTCCAACAGTGGAAACTGAGATTTTTAAATTCTTCTCCTCAATGAAACTGATCATTTGAAGAAGAGGCGACAGCAAGGGAGCAGGAAATGAACGAGGAGGCCTCCGAAACTGTCGTCCAGGAGTCAGCCGCATCTGCCGCTCCAGTGACCGACCAGCAACCAACAGCATCCACACCTGCTGCATCCACAATGACCATCATGGAAGTCCAACCTCTGAATTTCAGCCAAATAAGTGAGACATTAGAAAGAATGTGTGTGTGGTGTTTGAGTGGGTTAGAGCAATATATCGGTTTGCTGATGCAGCGTCAGGGTGTAAAACCTGCCTCACCTTGTATTAAAGAGCTGCTAATCCACATTTTATTAGTATGACTTTCAAAGCAATGCAGTGTTCCATGATGGTCTAAAACACTGTTTCAGAGGCTTTTCCACCTACCAACAATATAGCAACACTGAATCATTGTGAGTTGTGGGGGATTGTTTGGCATAAGCATGGTCCAAATTAAAGACTAAGTTATTGGATCAGCAGCTTCAGTCCAAAAGTATTGGCATCCACCTTCAAACCCTAGTGTGTGTGTGTGTGTGTGTGTGTGTGTGTGTGTGTGTGTGTGTGTGTGTGTGTGTGTGTGTGTGTGTGTGTGTGTGTGTGTGTGTGTGTGTGTGTGTGTGTGTGTGTGTGTGTGTGTGTGTGTGTGTGTGTGTGTGTGTGTGTGTGGACACAATGGTTCTTACATGTTCCTGTACATCTCTCTGGCTGTCTCCGTCATTCTCTGTCTCGTCTCTTTCACAGAATGTGTCAACATGCAAGGCTGCGGCAAGGCCAAGGTAGGTTTCCTCATATCACTTGGTTACACCTGTAATATTTATACGTCTGTAATGTGACATATACCCCCTCCATTGTTCCAGTTCCTGAAGCTTAATAAGAAGCAGGTGATGATAACTAACTTACCCACGTGGCCCGACCACTGCTACACCGAGGAGGACGTTGTGAAACTGCTGGTGCCGTTTGGATTCAAGTATTTTGATTACACCTTATGCAGCCTTTATGTTCTGCCTCAAGAACGCATGGTAAGGACCAGATGAGATAGGGTCTACCGACTTCACCGTAATATACTGATGTTGAAAAATGTTTTGTCCTTGTAATCTGGCATCCATCCATCCATCTCATCCTAGCAGTATCACGTCTGGTTTTCCTTCCAGGCCTTCGTCTTTATACCGTCCGCGGTGAAGCTGTACAACATGCTGCAGACCTTTGTGGAAAAGCCACTGTGCTTCAAAGGGTTTACACTCTCTGCCCACGTGGTGGCTGAAGGCTTGAACATGACACTGGTAGACACACACACACACACACACACACACACACACACACACACACACACACCATGTATATCCATGCATATACATATAGACACACACACCAAGTCAGTAGTGCAGTGACACTGAGTTCATATAGTGAATCACAGAATACCAGGATCACTCTGCTTTTAGCAAAACATTCATTGAAGGAATATTCATTCAAAACTGTCTGTGTCTGTTTCAGGGAGGGTTTTATCAAGATCTGATGTACCTGGGCAATGTCGTAAGTCTCTCACACACTCACACACATGCCTATTTTAACACACTTATTTTAGAGGGGCCAGTTTCTCTTGGACTAAAATGCGTAGAGCAAGGCAGTAACACTGCCAGGGTTAGGGGTCCAACTCCCTAGATTAAGGCACTAAGGCCCAGTCCCATTTCTTATTTTTACCCCTACCCCTCATTTTTGAGTGCCCCTGACTTTTCAACTTGCCCCTCGTTTTTGGCAAGATGGTGCGGCCGTTGTAGCTCCATGGAGCTTGTGTGATTTTTTTTTAGTTTTTGTGTTTGTTTTTGATATCTCTTTTTGCACAAACACATCGGCACTAACATCCTATGACCGTAGCACACTTTTGGACATAAACTTTTGCGTTAAACAAAGGTTTTCGTCCACTTTTTGATCCAGCGTGGCTGGCGGAGATCTTACGAGCGAGCCACAACAACAACAGTGGATATTAGGGATGCCCCGATAATGTTTTTTGCTGCCGATCGCCGATCACCGATTGTCTATGAGCCATATCGGCCGATCCGATACACTGTGATACCAATCGTTTATTTATTTATTTATTTTTTCTTAGTGGCCGTTTTGGTGTTTGCTCTGCCTTTTTCTTTTCACTCTCCGTGGCCAGCTTAACAAACTCGCCATGCTCTGCTGGGTGATGCGACTTCAAGTGCCTTATTAAATTTGTTGTGTTGAAACTTTTTACCTTGCTTCCCCCACGAGGTATTTTTTCCTGGCACACACTGCAGATGGCAATTGTTACATCTGTCTCACACACTTTGTAAAAGTTCCACACCGCCGACATGTTTTAGGTTAGTTAGCATGCCACAATGACACCGAATCTGATGAGAATAGGCTCACATTTTTTACGCCATCGATTGGTTTTCGCAATCGGCGACTGTAAAGCATTATCGGAATTCCCCGATCTCATATTTATACTGAATATCGGCCATTTCCGATTGCTGGCCGATCGATTGCGGCACCCCTAGTGGATATGCATCTCCGGGGAGATGAAGGAGAAAACATCGAGGTAAACGGAGCGGAATTGGGATAAGACTAAGACATCAAGTCCACCGTCCACCTCTGCCCAGCATCCTTCTTGCTAACGTCCAGTCTCTGTAAAATAAATTGGGGGATGTTAGGGCGAGGATTAGATTTCAATGGGACATGAGGGACTGCAACATGTTTTGTCTGACGGAAACATGGCTGACCCCGCTGGTGCCGGAACGAGCCATATGCCCAACTGAGTCCTTCTCTGTTTTCCGTGCGGATAGAAGGGAAGAGTCTGGCAAATCCAAGGGTGGAGGGGTTTGCTTCATGACATCAAGACTCTTTCTCGTTCCTGCTTGTCGAAACTGGAACATCTGACGATCTCTTGCCGTCCATTCTACCTTCCCCGGGAGTTCAGCTCGGTCATCACCACAGCCGTCTACATACCACCACAAGCGGACACCGACATAGCACTATCGGACCTACAGGATGTGTTCTGTCAGCATCAGGACAAGCATCCCGACGCGGCTATGGTGGTGGCTGGAGACTTTAATATGGCAAACCTTAAAAAAGTCATGTTGAACTTTCACCAGCACATTACGTGTGCTACCAGAGGGGAAAGAACATTGGACCACTGCTATACGCCGTTCAAGAGAGGCTACAAGGCTGTCTCTCTCCCTCTGTTCGGCAAATCAGACCATGCTGCCATTTTCCTGCTACCGGAGTATAAACAAAGGATAGCACGGGAAGCAGTAGTGACGAGGGACGTGAAGCGGTGGTCTGACCAATCAGAGGCCGAGCTACAGGACGCTCTGTGAGACGTCGACTGGGACATGTTCCAATCCAGTTCCAATCCAGTTCCAAGGACGTCAGCGAGTTTACGGAAGTTGTTACGAGCTTCATAGCAACGCTAGCGGACGCCATCCTCCCCACGGTAAAGGTTAGGTCCCTTCCTAACCAAAAATGCTTTGAACACCTGTACTGCTGCCTATAACTCCAGTCTTGTATCCGGCAACATGTACGAGCACAAGGCAGCATCCTATGGACTGAGAAGGGCGGTGAAGGAGGCCAAGAGGAGGTATAGGGACAGAGTGGAGTTGCAGATGGAGCAGCGCGACACCAGACGCCTATGGCAGGGGCTACGGACTATAACAGAGATCAAGTGTGGAACGGGCTATGGCAGGCCCCCCACAACTTTGAGTGCCGAAGCATCCCTCGTGGACGACCTGAACTCATTTTATGCACTGTTTGAGGCTAGCAACAACAGCACTAGCTTGCCGGCTAACAACAACACTGTTAGCGTAGTGTTGCAGTGTTAGAGTGAGTTCTACCGCTAGGGATGAACACACACTCTCTGTGACTGACCACAGTGTGAGGAGGGCTCTGACGAGGGTGAACACCAGGAAAGCTGCTGGTCCAGATGGCATATCTGGGCGAGTACTGAAGACTTGTGCTAATCAGCTAGTTCCAGTGTTCACCAGTATATTCAACATCTCCCTGGCTGAGTCCGTGGTCCCCGCCTGCTTCAAGAGATCCACTATTGTCCCTGTGCCCAAGAATGTTTCTCCAGCATGCTTGAATGACTACTGACCGGTGGCCCTCACCTCAGTGGTCATGAAATGCTTTGAGAGGCTGATTAAGGATTACATCTGCGCCTTCCTCCCTTGCTCCATGGACCCGCTGCAGTTTGCTTATTGTCCAAACAGATCCACGGATGATGCTGTCTCCCAGGTACTGCACACCACACTCTCTCATCTTGACAGCTGGAAGGGGGGCTATGTGAGTCTGCTGTTCATTGATTATAGTTCAGCTTTCAACACTATAGTCCCCTCCAGACTGGCCGGCAAGCTGATTGAGCTGGGACTGAACACCCCCCTGTGTGCCTGGATCCTGGACTTCCTGACCGCCAGGCCCCAGGTGGTCAGGGTGGGCAGATACACCTCCAACCCCCTCACCCTGAACACAGGATCCCCCTAGGGTTGCGTCCTCAGCCCCCTAATGTACTCCCTATACACACATGACTGTGTGGCCACGTTCAGCTCCAACTCCATCATCAAGTTTACGGATGACACAGTGGTGGTGGGCCTGATCTCCGACAATGATGAGGAGGCCTACCTGGAGGAAGTTGCTGATCTGTCACTCTGGTGCCAGGACAACTCTGGTGCCTCCTCTTGAATGTCACCAAAACTAAGGAGCTGATTGTGGACTTTAGGAGGGCACAACAACAGAGGACGTACTCACCATTGGGGATTAATGGGACCACTGTGGAGAGGGTGAGCATGTACAAATACCTTGGAGTCCATATCACCGAAGATCTGACATGGACTACACAGACACTCTGGTGAGGAAGGCAAGGCAGCGCCTTTACCACCTCAGGCAACTGAGGAAATTTAAAGTGTCCCGGAGGATCTGTCAGTCCTTCTTCTCTGGAGCTGTAGAGAGCATCCTGACAGGTTTGGCCTGGTTTGGCAACAGCTCCGATCAGGACAGGAAGGCTCTGCAGAGAGTAGTGCGTTCGGCTACTCTGCATTCTACACAATTTCTCATATTTGTCTTCTATTTTTAAGCGCTCTTACTGTAAATATGTTTTTTTATATAGAGCTCTTACTGTAATACTGTATATATTGTGTTGGTTTTTTATTGTAAATAGTGTGAACTTGTTGCCCTTTGCACATTTCTGTTGAGCACTGCCCCTTTTTCATTTCACTGCACACCCCATGTGTGTATGTGACAAATAAACTTCTTGAATCTTGGAACAGAGTTACAAGGGTAGTGGTTGAAACTTCTCCTATGAAATGGGACAACCCTTCAAGACCCTAATAATGGTATTATCACAATGACATTTGCCATTTATCTGATGGAGGTAGAAAAGCATGGAACATGCTTCATTACCGGGCCACTTCATGACAGAATAGCTAGCAACCCGTGCTCCAACCCTGCCCATCCGCATTGATATTACAGGAGCTGTAACAAGTGCAGCAACTTCGCTGCTGGAAGTTAAATTTTGGGGTCATATTCCATCAAAGGGGTGAAATGAGAAATTTGTCAAAATGCGGGACTGTCATGCACAAATCAGCTTAAAAACGATTTTGTAATGTTAGCTAGATAGACATCAGCATACTAGTGATTTTTTGTTTTCCTTATTATAAAGAAAAGGTCTATAATACATTGAAACAACATTTTACTAAGATACGATGGTTATCATGCTTTTAAAATCTACCCCTACCCCTCCCAACAGGAATCGGGACTTCCTACGCGTGAACACGCAAAATGGAGGGGTAGGGCTAAGTGGTAGGGGGTGTATTGGGATTGGGCCTAACACTGCCATGGTTAGGGTCCACTAAATGGTAAATTGTGTTAATCGTATAAAACAGTTTGTTAGCAATTTGATAAAACACATGACAAAAAACCCAAGTCTGTAAAAGTATTTTTAAAGCTCATTGAAACTGACGATGCGGTGATGTCACAAATGTGTCTCTGTCTCCCTCCCTGTACTTCCTGGTTTCCGGTGTCCTCATGCAGACGGTTGACAAGACGACACTGATTGAGCGAGTCGTGATTGTGTGGAATGTTTCCCAGAGTGAAGCTGAGACACTCAGGGCGATGCTGAGAGGCGTCAGGAACTACCTGCCTCTGCTGGGCAAGGTACACACAGGATCTACCTTTGTCTTATGAGCAAGGCACACACACTAGTCTCTTCACACTCAGCCCTCTGTCTTACTGTGTGTATTGTGTGTGTGTGTGCGTGCCCAGATGTATATTGAGTTTGAGACCTTGGAGGACGTGGACCGGGTGGGGTTCTGGTTAAGCCACCTGCAGCCTCATCCCAGCTACAACATCAAGAGGCTGAAAAAACCACAAGGCATCACTCCAACGAAAGGTAAGCATGTTGAAAGGTGCAGTGATGACAAGACAGGTGAAAGCTATATTATGCAGAAAATGTAACCTTATCTGCAACTCTTCACAACTACCGTGTTAACATCACACGGGCTTAACAATCCTCTTCATATGTCTCCAACTGGCAAGCAAGTTTTAGACACTATTGTGATAAAAGCGTGACACCATCAGCAGAGTTGAAGTGAATAAATGTGCTTTGTAAAGTAGTCTTTCAAGGATTAGTTGGTATTGGGCAAGGTGTTAGTGTCAACTAATGTTGGTCGTATTTCATGCTTTCATCTGAAGACAAAAACAAAGAAATCACAGTTCAATCCATCGTAATGGATAGAAAGAATTGGCACTGTTTCAGAGAAAAACCTAAAGTAGACACATTGCTTTATCCACAGTGCTAATGGACCCCCAGAGTGCGCTGCTGCACAACAAGGATGTTGTTGCCGGGACAACCACCCCGACAACTGGCGTCACCATACCACGTGGGTCCGTCTCACCGTTCTGGATTCGGCTGAATTCTCCTCCCTTCTTCTTTCCCACCATCTCTCCTGACTTCAGCATCCCAGGTAAGGTTCACGTCAGGTGCTGTGGTACATTAGCATGTCGCTGAACTACAACAACCACAATTCACTGTTGATGTCCATTCTCTCCTCTCAGACTACATGACAGTCACAGGGTTGGGTGACATTGAGGTAAGTCCATCTCTCTTTTAAGCCCTCTCTGACTTTCCTTTGACTGTGAGCCAAGCCTTTGCCCAACCACATCCTCGTCTCCTCCAGGTTGCGGGTTGCGGTGCTCAGGTTCCCACCATGGTCATGATAACTGGTCTACCGGAGTCTGGCTACATCCACGAGGACGTAGCCAAGCTGGTCTGGCCCTACTACGACGTACATAACATGTTCAGACTCTACTACTACGTGATGGTCCTGCCGCTACAGAGGAGGGTAAGGGAGACGCCGCACACACTGACACACACACACACACACACACACACACACACACACACATACATACATCACCATAGATACAGCTACAACTATTCTGAAGGTACAGTTTCATACCAGCAAATCTCTCTCTCTCTCTCCCCCCCCCCCCCCCCAGGCCTTTGTGTATTTCAGTGAATGGTTTCAGTGCTGTGATTTTGTCCGCGATCACATTGAAAACCCGTTGTCTGTCCAAAAGTCTGAGCTCACCCTCCACTTCCTCCTGCAGCCCATGCAGCCCAAATGCAGCGAGGTATGGACACACACATACACAGAGATAGACAGACAAGGATGCACATGCACACATACGAAACAAACACATGTCATGGTATCAGATATACATAGAACACTCATACTCTATACAAAACAATCAATCAATGAATAAGAGTGTCAGCTAGCTGTGATCCTTTATCTTTGTGCAGGAAATGATGTACCAAACCCTGATGGAGTGGAGCAACACTGTAAGTAAGAGTTTAATAGTTGGGATTTTAATAGTTTGCTTTTAAAAAGCAATATTGTGTTTTAAAGTACAACGGCTTTCTAAATGAATGCTTCCAATCCCTGAGAGAAAGGAGAGGAAGGGTTTCTTTTGTTGGCTCGGTGTTTGCGCTCATATCATCCAGGCTGCCAGCTTTGCGTTGAGTGAACGCGGACTGTTTGTTGGACGGAGCGGTGGCACGTGACTGAACACGACATTGTATTTTTTTAAGGGGAAAGTTCATGAACGCACAAGAGTATTGTTAAGATTAAGTCGGTGAGAGGTTCTAAATGTCAGTTTGGGTACATCTTCGGTTAATTGCCCAGCCCTAACGCCCACTATTGTGTTTCTCTTTCAGCCTGTTGCAGACCCAGACTCTCTGCAGGACAGGTTGCTGTGTGTGGACATGTACCAGGCAAGTTTGGACACCATCAGAACACTCCTCAAGATTGTGACCAAAGCTGCACCCATTGTCAGCTTCCTGCCGCTTGCCAACAGGGTATGAGCAAATTTATTCCATTCATTACATTTGGACGTTAATCTGACTCGGTGTTGCTTTGAACATGTTTTACAAAGAGTACATATGCTTCTGTTAACTAAAGTTACATTAGAAAAGGTATTGTATCTTCATCTGCAATGTCGTATAATACAAAATCACTTTTATCCATCTCTCTCCCCTCCCTCCCTCGCCCTCTCTCTCTCTCTCTCTCCCACCCTCCCTCCCTCCTCCAGGTATGCTTTGAGATGGCTAACTCGTGTGACTTAACGGCGCTGGTGAATAATCTCTCGGAAGTCAAGATGGAACAGCGTTACAGATTCAGGTTCGTTGACAATCTGTCTGTGAGAGTAGATGGCAAGAGAGAAGGGGGGAGGGATAGATGGATGGTGGGAGGGAGGGATGGATGAATGAATGGGTATTTTAAATTGTTTCCATGTGATCAACCCATGGATAGCAACTAACTGAATAACTGTTTTTTTCCCCAGGTTGCAAATTGGAGAATTTGAAACGTGAGTCTGTCAGACAAATGAAGGTTTCACACCAAACCCAATAATGGTCTGTAGTTGGAGTGTAGTTTTTACAATTTCAGAACTGCAGAATGTGTTTTTATTTCATGATGTTCTGCTGTAGTTGAACCTATTCAAGTTAATAAAGAACCAAAAATCTGTTATCTATTATCATGACTATAGTAATCTAGCAAACAGTATCTTGTAAAATAACATTTTAGCTCTTGTGCAAAAAATGTTCCCCTGGTTTTTCTCAGTATTTTAAGTAATACATTTTTTACCGTCTCAAATGTTACTATTTTTACCATCCAGTCAGCAGCCATCTTGTGAGAGCAGGTAGGTTCATTTCCTACTTCGTCCTAGCAGTGATTCTTGTGCGTTTGTCATTTTAGTGCTAAGGACTTAAAGAATCGTCTAGCAACATCCTGCAGCACAAAAGCCACTCTTAGGGCCATGATGAACCAGGACATCTTAAAGGTCCTGTCACCTGCAGTTCACCAGGACAGGCTCACCAGAGAGACCCAGGCACCCAGCCAGGAGAAGGAGGTGAGGCTCTGACATTGAACATTAGCTGATTTAGCCCAGTAGTTTTGCATGAGTCCAGGATAACAGAGTAACATCTTTCACCTTCTTCCTGTTTTCTTCAGATGCACAGCCAAAGCAGTAAAAACTCCAGAGCCCAAATGTCTAAGGACACACCACATAGAGAGGTGAACACACCTCTCACATTCACCATTAAGGGTGGTTTAAAGATCCTTAATAAGACTCATGGCGGTCCAGCGGAGAAGTGGCTGTGCACCAATTAATGTCTAATAACAACCAAGCAAGGGGAAATGCCTGGACAGATTGTTGTGGTGTGGGTGTGCATGCTGTGGTGACAGTAAAGGGCTCAAGATTGCTTTGATTTGATTGATTTGTTATATTCAATAAGTCAGTCGTATTTTCATGCTAGCAGTTTTTTATTTCTTTTCAGTTTGGGCATCACATTTTTTGAATGGGGGATATGGTTTTTTAAATGATAGTCTGTACGTGTTCATATTTGTAGTATCACTAATCCAGGGCAGCAGAGTAATTTCTTTCTTTGTGCCTTTTTCTGTTTTCTTCAGAGTCGCAGTAAAAGCTCCAGAGCCCATGAGTCTGAAAACACACCACGAACACGGGTGAACACACACTGTATATGTGATGAATTGAAACGTAGCTTTTAAATACACAAAATTTTAATTTTAATTTACAGTGCAAGAAAGAAAGAATTAACTTGATTAACTTGATAATTTTTATAACTCTTAATTAAGATGACATCAATTTCACAGGCATGGCTTTATGGCATTACATATTACTTTAAAGCTGCCAGAATTATCCATTAACAACTAATTTTCATCTGTAGTCCTGGCCATGTGTTAAAAATAACTTTATAAAATGAATCAATAGGTCAGATATGACTGCTCATAATATAACTACTCATAATATTAGTCAACTAACAATCATTGATTGTTTAATTGATATATTTTGCTGATACCTTCTTTGTTCTCCAACCAGGCTCAGGGTTCTTTTGACTTTGGTCACTTTGTCAGTGTGGATGAAGTTAGTGAAGATGTGGGAGAGACGAGCTCCTCCTGCCTGTCAAAGTCATCGTCCCCTTCCAGCCTTCGAAGGTCAGCCCAGACCGCCTCCTCATCAAAACAGTCCTCCAAACCTAAGAGAACAGAGGAAAGCTTGAGTTCTTCATCCACTGCCAAATCGAGTGCAAAGGACTCCTCGAAAGACTCCGCTAAGAACTCTTCTTCATCCTCCTTGAAAAAAGTCGATTCGAGCCAATGCTCGTCAAGAACCTCCCCATCCTCTCACTCGTCATTGTCCAGTAAGCCAGAAACGGCCAAGGGCTCATCTAAAGCCACCACATCCACTACTACCTCCCCATCCTCTGCTAGTCTCAGTAAGGCCTCCACCTCTTCTTCTTCACTTCCTATGGAAACCCCCTCCTCTCCTGCTCAGAAAACACATGAGAGGAAGAACACCACAGATACTGGTGTATCTCCTGACAAAACATTATTAGCAGTAAATTCTTCAACCTTGAGCTGTAGGACCCGGTCATCCTCTGCTGCTATCGAAATGGCAAAAGCAACAACAGCACCTGCCCAGGCATTGACTGACAATGCCACTACAGAAAGGTTGGAGTCTCAACCTGATTGTCAACCAATGGGAGAGGCCGTTGCTGAGCCAGTGAGAGAAGCAGTATTAATCACAGAGGGCGTAGTGGCAGAGTCTGACCACAAGGAGTCAGCAGAGGCTACTGCAGTTAAAACGGCTGAGTCAGAGACAAAAATGGAAACATCATCACAGATGCATCCATCTCCAGAGGGAGAGGAGCTAGGTGTGGCAAGCCAAGCCCAGCAAGACTCACCTCTTCCTTGCAGTGATGCCCAGAGACAGAGTGGTCCCTTCTCCCATCTGGAACCTGGTTCTAATGAAGAAAACCTGAAACAAAAACTGAAAAAAACTTCAGAAGAAGGAAAAGAAGATGGTAGTGAAAAACATAAAAGGGAGGAGGATGAAAGTGAAACTTACCAAATCCTTGATTCGGTGGATGCTCAGGAGGGAGGAGAGATGGACCACGATCATCCTGGGGACCGAGATGGCAGCTCTGAAGCTCAGCTAACTGAACCTCAAGAAGGCCAGACTTTGGATGGGAAAACATATCAGATATTGGACAGTGTTGATGATGAAAGCAAGGTTAGCCAAGAAGACTACAATCAAATAGAAATGGAAGATTCTTTCCAAGTGCTAGACAGTGTTGTTGAGGACGAAACAGCTAGAGATCAAGAAGACAATCTACCACTGAAAGATGACAAAGGCATAGTAAAGCAACTTGCTGTGGAAGACAGAAAGAAGAAAAAGAGAATACTGGAAGAGGACAAAGACAAAATGGCTTCAACAGTGTGCCAAGATGCCAACAAAGATAATATTGAAAACCAAGATGGCCAGACTCGTGATTTTGCCAAGGACCAGACGGCTAAAGACAGTGATAGCAAAGATGCTGACGAAACTCCATGTTGTGCCATTCGCGAGCAAGAGGAGTATCAGGTAGTAGATTTTGTGGTGGATGAACCCGGTCAAGATGCTCTGACCACCACAGCAGGATCTGGTAGAGAAAGGAGCAAAACAAGAAGGAAAGAGGATAAAATGACTGTCACAGAAGCATCTGAAAAAGTGGTCGAGGACGAGGATGCGACTTATGAGATTTTGGATTCTGTGGCGGAAGACACAGCAAATGATAATCTGACTACCGCAGAAATGTCTAACAGAGGAAAAAGAGAAACAACAGTGAAGAAAGAAGCTGAAGATGAGAAGCTAAAAACTGCTCAAAAAGAGGACACACCAACAAGAAAGAGCCGCAGAGTTTTAGAGCAAGCTAGCAGGGAGAAAACACCCAAGAAAGAAGATGAAGTGACTAAAAATGAGGGTATACCAACAAAGAAGAGTGGTTTGTCCAAAAGAGAGGTCAGCGAGGAGGAGGCTACCTATCAGATATTAGATTCTGTGGAGGATGAGACAGTTGGTGATGAGCTGGCCCCTTCAAGGTCTAGAGGAAGAGGAAAGAAGGGAAGAAGAATGAAAGCAGTTAAAACAACTAAAAAAGACAGCACACCACTGAAGAAGAGTGACACAGAAGTGGTCGGGGAGGAGGAGGCTACATATCAGATTTTAGATTCTGTGGAGGACGATCAAGCTCAAGAAGGTCTGACCACCACAGAAGGTTCTGATAGAGGAAGGGAGGAAAGCACAAAGACAGAGGATGAGACAGTTGGTGATGAGCTGGCCCCTTCAAGGTCTAGAGGAAGAGGAAAGAAGGGAAGAAGAAAGAAAGCAGTTAAAACAACTAAAAAAGACAGCACACCACTGAAGAAGAGTGACACAGAAATGGTCGGGGAGGAGGAGGCTACATATCAGATTTTAGATTCTGTGGAGGACGATCAAGCTCAAGAAGGTCTGACCACCACAGAAGGTTCTGATAGAGGAAGGGAGGAAAGCACAAAGACAGAGGATGAGGAGATTACTAAAAAAGAGGACTCCCCAACGAGGAAGAGCAACACCACTACTGGAGCTTCTGAAGAAATGGTCGCCAGTGAGGAGGCCCTTTATCAGATCGTTGATTCTGTGGAGGACGAGCAAGTTGGTGACGATCCAGCCACGGCAGAAGAGTCTGATAGAAGAAAGAAGGAAAGAACACCTAAAGACAAGGACCAATCAACAAAGAGCTTCCAGACCAATATGGCACCACCCGAAAATGAACAGAAAACGACCAAGAAAGGCGAGAGGGCTGAAGGGAGTGGGACGCCGAAAACAAGCACTGTGGTGAACCTGGACAAGGTGAGCGAGGAAGAGGAGGATTACCTGGATGATACCGCCGCCAAAGAGACACAACTTGCCAAAAAGGAAGAGGGATGGAGGGAAGGAATGGAAAAGGAAGAGAGTAGGACCGAGGAGAGAGATGATAGGGAGCGAAGGGGCAGCAGCAGCAGAGGAGGAGGTCGGGGAAGAAAGGGGATGAAGGAGAGGGGGAGAAAAAAGGAGGAGGACGAGGAGAAGGTCGGGGTAGACACTGACGGGTTGGTAACTCTGCATGAGGTGCGCACAGATGAGACCGGAGAGGAGAAGAGCAAAGAGGGAGGAGCAGAGAGGAGCAGAGAGCAGAGCGATGGAGTGATCACGGAGGGAGAGCTGCAGGCATTGGTCACTCTGGATAAGATCGTAGAGGAAAGGACGACGCCAAGCACCCCGGACCCCCACCCACCCAGCCATGAGAACGAATCAGGGGTCAACCCAGAGGTGAGAGGAAAGTTGAAGGAGGTGAAACATTGGGAAGAGATTATATTGATTTTCACACACATTACATTGGCTCATCCAGCCTTCTTCAGACTACATGAAAGCAAGCATTAGTTTCTCAGAGCTTTTATTAGGATTTGTGTCCAATGGAGAATGTGTTTCCCTCTGACATCACTTTCTGTTTGTATTCCCTGATAACATTGATGCTAAACATCCTTTGTTCCTCTCTAGACTCTGATGACTCGGGATGAGGCAGGCGGTGATGAAGAGGAGAAGACTGAGGAAGCACAGGCTGAGGAAACCTGCAAACCTGGCAAGTGCAAGCGCAGCAAGGATGACATAGGTGTGTGTTGTGTGTAACCACAACAAGACAATTTAGCTAGTGCTGCCCTACAAAGGCAAACAGGAGTAACTACTTTGGGTCTAAAAGGTGAAAGGTCTTTACCGAGGTCCAATTCTTTTCTTTGGGTTTTAGTCTTCATGAGTCCGACATCCTTTCTTCTTCTGTTTCTAGAAGAGAGGATGAACTTTGTGAAGGTAGATGAGGTGGGAGAGGAGGAGGAAGAGGAGGTGGTAACACCCAGGACCAGAGGCAAAGCCAAGAAGAGGACCAGACAGGCCCCTGGTAACACACACACACATACACACACTTCATATATGTGAAAACAAAAACGGGGACACATTAACATTTGCGGTATTTGTTTTCCAGATGCATTTTGTCGCTTTCTCATCCTCTCAAATGTCTTCATCTTCCCACAGTGAGAAAATCTACTAGAGGAAAACAACGGAGCGCAAAAGTTGAGAAAGAAGTAGAGAAGGAACCACCCACCACTGATATAGCCCCTCCCACTTCGCTTGATGCCCCCTCCTCATTGGTCAAAGATCCACCGGTGGCGGCGAGTGACAGCCAGCTGGAGCTCCAGAAGACAGAGGCTGAGGTGGCAGTGAGCCAACCCAGCCTTGGTTCCTCCTCTGCCGGGCAAGAGTGGCAGCCTCATCCCCCTGAGAACGAGGGACTTGATGGAAGCGTGGAGACCGGAGAGAAGGAAGGAAGGACTAGAGCTGCCGTCAAAGGTAGAGAGGGCTGAGAGAATCTGTCTCTGTCTTTTGGTTTCCTATTTCTAGCTCTTCAGAGTAGGGTTCAACCTATATGGGGTTTTTCAAGTCGAGTACCAGTATCGATATTTTTGAATGGAAGCTGCTGAATGTTGATGTTTTGTGTCAGTATTCAAGATTGTCAAAGAAAATGTCCAAAAAATACATTACATTACACATTTAGCAGATGCTTTTATCCAAAGCAACGTACAATAAGTGCATTCAACATAGGTAGACCAGAGAACCGATAGTCACCAGAAATCGTAAGTGCATTTCCTTCCTAAACAAGCATGTAAGAGCAGAACCAGTGCTAGGGTAAAATATCAATAAGTTGGCTACCTACTTTTTAAACAAAGGAGACAAAGTAAATTAATTAAACAAGAGCTAAGACCAATAAGTGAAGACAAATAAGCAAGTCCTCTTGAAGAGGAAGAGTCAGGATAGTGTTTCTTGAAGAGGAAGGGTCAGGGTAGTGTTTTTTGAAGAGAAAGGGTCAGGGTAGTGTTTCTTGAAGAGAAAGGGTCAGGGTAGTGTTCCTTGAAGAGGAAGGGTCAGAGTAGTGTTCCTTGAAGAGGAAGAGTCAGGGTAGTGTTTCTCGAAGAGGAAGGGTCAGGGTAGTGTTCCTTGAAGAGGAAGCGTCAGGGTGGTGTTTCTTGAAGAGGAAGGGTCACGGTAGTGTTTCTTGAAGAGGAAGGGTCAGGGTAGTGTTTCTTGAAGAGGAAGGGTCAGGGTGGTGTTTCTTGAAGAGGATGGTTCAGGGTAATGTTTCTTGAAGAGGAAGGGTCAGGGTAGTGTTCCTTGAAGAGGAGGGGGCGGGGTAGTGTTTCTTGAAGAGGAAGGGGCGGGGTGGTGTTTCTTGAAGAGGAAGGGTCAGGGTAGTGTTCCTTGAAGAGGAGGGGGCAGGATAGTGTTTCTTGAAGAGGAAGGGTCAGGGTAGTGTTTTTTGAAGAGGAAGGGTCAGGGTAGTGTTTCTTGAAGAGAAAGGGTCAGGGTAGTGTTTCTTGAAGAGGAAGGGTCAGGGTAGTGTTCCTTGAAGAGGAAGGGTCAGGGTAGTGTTCCTTGAAGAGGAAGAGTCAGGGTAGTGTTTCTCGAAGAGGATGGGTCAGGGTAGTGTTCCTTGAAGAGGAAGCATCAGGGTGGTGTTTCTTGAAGAGGAAGAGTCACGGTAGTGTTTCTTGAATAGGAAGGGTCAGGGTAGTGTTTCTTGAAGAGGAAGGGTCAGGGTGGTGTTTCTTGAAGAGGATGGTTCAGGGTAATGTTTCTTGAAGAGGAAGGGTCAGGGTAGTGTTACTTGAAGGGTCAGGGTAGTGTTCCTTGAAGAGGAGGGGGCGGGGTAGTGTTTCTTGAAGAGGAAGGGTCAGGGTAGTGTTCCTTGAAGAGGAAGGGTCAGGGTAACGTTTCTTGAGGAGGAAGGGTCAGGGTAGCGTTTCTTGAAGAGGAAGGGTCAGGGTAGCGTTTCTTGAGGAGGAAGGGTCAGGGTAGTGTTTCTTGAGGAAGGGTCAGGGTAGTGTTTCTTGAGGAGGAAGGGTCAGGGTAGTGTTTCTTGAGGAGGAAGGGTCAGGGTAGTGTTTCTTGAGGAGGAAGGGTCAGGGTAGTGTTTCTTGAGGAGGAAGGGTCAGGGTAGTGTTTCTTGAGGAGGAAGGGTCAGGGTAGCGTTTCTTGAAGAGGAAGGGTCAGGGTAGTGTTTCCTGAAGAGGAAGGGTCAGGGTAGCGTTTCTTGAAGAGGAAGGGTCAGGGTAGTGTTTCTTGAGGAGGTGGGTTTTCTGCTGTCCTGACATCAGTGGGGAGTTCATTCCACCACTGTGGGGCCAGAACAGTCAAGAGCCCTGACTGTGTAAATCGGCCCCCAGGGGCCTCTGAGCGACGGGGCAACCAGTCGCCTCGATATAGAAATATATTCAATAGAAATACTCAGTGTTTTTCCCCAGATCTATATTCTCATCAGGGTGGAAAAGCCTTGAGACCATCATGGACACTAATTGATCAGTTATAAAGTCAATATGTAATCAAACTAACTGCTTCATTTTAACTACTGGTTCTCTCTTTCTCCTTTCTCTTTCTCTTTCTCTCTCTCCTCTCACCTCTCGTTTCCTCCCTTCTCTTCATCTCCTCTTTTTTGCTCTTCCTTTCTTCCCTTCCTTCCTTCATTCTTCCTTGCCCCCCTTTCATAATTTCTCACCTTCCTCTTTCTCTCTTCTCTGTCCCTCTCTCCCTCACTTCTCCCCCTCCTCCCTCACCTCTCTCTCCTCCTCCCCCTCTAGCTGCTAGTAAACAGAGGAGGGATGTTGTGGTATCAGAAGCTAAGAGAGCTCGTTCTCACTCCCCTACTGTCTCGTCTGACTTCAAACTGCCACCATTCAGACCCAACAACCCTCTTGGTGAGTCACACACACACACACACACATGCAGGGTAGACACTCAACTGCACATGGCCACCTTTGAGTAAAGTGATGTGGTTGAATTGGATTTTACATCTGTCTGTCTGTCTCTCTGTCTCTCTCTCTCTCTCTCTCTCTCTCTCTCTCTCTGTATGTCTCTTTCTCTCCAGGTGTGGAGTTTGTGGTCCCTAAAACAGGGTTTTTCTGTAATCTGTGTTCAGTCTTCTATGTGAGTGAGGGAACCGCCAAGAATCTCCACTGTAGCAGCCAGAGACACTATGACAACATGGAGGTACACACACACACACACACACACACACACACACACACACACACACACACACACACACACAGACACACACACTTCTCATACATGATTACATGATGATCTCTCTCCCTTCCAGAAACATTACCAGAAACTTCAAAAAGCACCGACAAGAACTTCAACAAGAAATTCTTCTCAAGGCTCCGCCTCTGATTGACCCTGACTACTCCGACGTTTTTTTTGGTGTAGGTTAAGAGGCAAAAATATGATGCCGCTGTTGGTATTCTTTCATACGAAGCGCCTTGCAGCAGCCTGAGTGCATCATCTCTAGGGGAATCAAACCCCCAACTGGTGCCTTGCTCACCCCCAGTTGCCCAGTTACATTGCTTCAATTGTTGCCTGTTTGCTGCCTTCAGTTTTCCCAGTCTTGTGGTTAGATGCTGATCTGGGGTAAGTTTCACTATTAATCCAGTAATGGTTACAGTTTAGTTTAGTCCACATTTGGTTTTGGTTAAATCCTTAAATGTCATTTTATCAATAGATCATCACTCTATTAATTTACAGATGTTGATATAATCACCGTAAACCAACCAGACCACCTCTAGCAGCCTGTCAGCCTCTACCAGCCTCTTCTCTGCATCTTACATCGTGGCCACCAGGTCGATTTGGAGGGAAATCTGCTGGATTGCTTTACAGAACAAACAGGAAGAGGGTGCTGTTCTTCCAGCGCTAACAGAGATAAAGATAAAGAGTTTCTGGCAACGGCAGATGGAGGAAGGAGAGAAAGGAAGATGGAGAAATCACTTCCAACATCCTTTTCAGGAAAGACAAAGACACCAGGGAGGGGGGCAGGAAGCAACATGGCTTATGGGAAATGTAGTTTTAATGTTGGGAAACACTAGTGTGGTGTGAGATAGAGGCTACCAGTCATCTCCATCATGGCCTCAGTTGATTACGGTCATTATATCAAGGTACCACTATGAATTTGATGGTAACATATTTCTGGTAGCTTCTTTAAGTGTTCTATTTTTGAACATGTCTCTTTAAGAGGGAGAAATAAATCACAAAGGTGTTGCTGCTTTAACACCTTTAAAGGAATAAAGTGCTTGTTTTTAAGGTTGTATAAATGACAGCGCAGATCATTCGAACAGAGTTTGAACTGTATAAAATTCAAGTTCAATTATGTACATTAAAACTCTTTAGGAGCCATTTATGTTTATTGTTGACATGTCATATTAATTTGTTTAGATGTATCTTGCAGTATTATTTCAGACACTTGGTGGCGATTATTAGATCCACAGGGAGCGGGAGTGTAACTGACATACCATTTAGGTGGTCTGTAAATAGGGTGTATGTATCTAAGAGCTGTTCACAACATTGAAACAGTTTACTGTGCTGCTATTGGTTAGCCTACACATGGTTCAGATGAGGCAACGTAAGAGAAAGCTGTCTGAGGTTGCTACTGCCAGCGCTAGCTCCAGTGTTCGATGCCACCATTAAACCAGCCTATGGCCTTAATCATATTTTGCTAGGTGAGCATTTATGTTTTAACACTGGTACTCGTTCAAGTGTTTTATGTGTCTACAGAATTAAGAATATATATTGTTGTTTGTGACTTAAAGTAGCTAATTATGTCGCAAGCCACGAGTTTGGCTACGAGGTACTGGCTGCCCAATGTTTAAAAAGGTGTATTCTCCAAACTGCACAATTTAAACTATATTTTCCTTATGGGGATATCTGTATTAGGCAGATGAATGTTTGAGGTTCCTATAGTAATGAGTTTTAATGTATGTCCTTTACTGTAAAGTATGGAGTTTTATTCCACATATGTCAATTTGTTCTGATATATAAGGCTACACATGGTTCTGATGAGGTGAGACTGCATATGAGAAAGTTGTCTGAGGTTGCTACTGCCAGCGCTATCTGCGTGTTCAATGCCATCATTAAACCAGCCCATTGCCTCGCTAGGTGACCAGTGGGCTGAGGACTTGTTGGCGTGCCCATCCTGCATCTTCCATAGAGGACAGCTAGCACTTGGATTCGAGTATTTGTTCCTGGGACTTTAAGTCTTTAAGAGCTCTATTTTGTTTTGTTTCTTTTATTTTTACAGTAAGCCTACCAATGTGTCTTGGTAAACACGTGCATTTTTCTTTCCTTTTGGAAAAGCTCTACTGGTGATCAGTGAAAGAGAAGGGATTTATTAAAGACTCAAATATTTTGGTTACATTAACCCAATATTGTGTAAGTTTCCTTTTGCTTATTGTACAGAAACATAACGAAAGGCAAAGATACACTTCAGTTCAATCTTTAATACTGAACAAATAGATAGTATCCTGCTATCGACTCAAATTCTCAAATTTATTGTTATAAGTTAATAGATTTTAAGTTTTGTTCTAAAGTACCATGTTTGCGTAATAGAGAAAAGTTGGCGCCTGAACAGGGACTGAAGTGTATCTCAGACTAATTAAAATTTGCAGCAATATTCATACATAAAGAGACACGCTAAAAACAATGGGCTTATGATGATGGCTCTTGTTGGGAAATCATTCAGTTAGATGAATACTGTCTTGATATAGCTGATCAGTGTTCTGCCAAAGATGAACCTAAACCTTTAGCTCCTATTATTGCTGATCTTACAGTCAATTTCAGGGAACAGATTGGAAAGTTGGCCACCATGTACAACATCAACCCCACAACCCTGAATCAGCAGGCAGTGAATCAGATCTGCGGCAAAAGGAGCAGTGATAGGGGGCCACTGACTTCGACTCAACAGTCAGTTACCTGAAATCACCACCTTCACCCAGTGTTGCGGACAGGGCTTCCAACAAGGACCACATCCCAGCAGGTGTGTCGCACCCACATATGCTAGACTCCTCACCAGCATTCCCCTTCCCAGAAGAGGTGCAGTGTGTCATAGTAGAGCTCATTGTAAGACACGACGCACCAGGTAGTGCAGCTATTGCTCGTGAACTAAAGCCGTTCTCAGGTAATTCACCAAAACCTCCCACTGAAGTAGATTTCAGTATATGGAGACTACACGTTAAGCAAGTGATAGATGATTTGAGCCTCTCAGAGAGCCAGCAGTGTTGGATGCTGTTAGACAGTTTACTATCTCCTGCATATAGGTGTGCAGGCATCTCCAAGAGCCCACCTCCAAGAACTGGACAATGCCTACGGCAATGTGACAGGTGGTGAAGAGCTGTTTATTCAGTTCTCGGTGACACACCAAGACAGTGGGGAGAAAGCTTCAGTCTACTTGCATAGACTATAAACCCTGTTGCAGAAAAAGGGTGTGTCTGAGAAAGATGCTGATTCACAGTTAAAACAGTTCATCAGAAGATGCTGGGATAATGCACTAATGGCCACTCTGCACCTAAAAGAACCCAATAATGACCCAACCAAAAAGATGTCCTGTTTAAAATCAGGTTGCACGAAAAAGAAAATCAGCTGAAAGAAATCAGAAAACGACACACGGGCCACTGCAACTAGAGTCCGCTCTAAAACCCTTATGACTTATGAGGAGCCTGAAGTGGCCAGCGAAGCTGAGTTGAGGCGAGTAGAATCGAATTAAACCGCTCAACAGATGAGTGAGAGAGTTTGGCGTAACCCGCTGCAATCAAATCAAATCATGCAAACAAATCCGCTAATACAGTTTCTGTAGAGAAACACTCAAAATTAAGAAAGTTTCGTTACAAATGCCCCAACTCAGCTAACCCTACGCTAGTGCAGCAGCAATTATGCGAGCAATATCAAAGTGGACAGGGCCAGCAACATGCAGCCTCAGCCCAACACCTAAACATATTGGAGCTCCCGCTAAGGAACAAGCAGGAGCTCACTACCAAACGAGTTCCACCTTCTCAAACCATTGTATGCATGTGCCCCAACAGAGTGAGGATTCTGGCTCACATATTCCTGAAGGCCTTGTGGGAGAGCCATGGGAGAGCACTGCTTGGCTCGATGGAGTCCAGTGCAATGCTTACGCCAACCGAAGCTGTAGGGGTACAAATAAGCATTGGGATTGGGCCTAAGAATGGTTGTTGATTACCGAAAATTAAATAACGACGAAAAAAGATGCATATCCTTTACCTCGAATAGAGAAAACATTTCCTCTTCTGTCCGGGTCTCAGTGGTTCACTGTTCTCGACCTAAAAAGCGGACACTACCAACTTGAGATGGAACCAGACGCCCGCCCAAAAATAGCATTTACAACGCCGTTTGGAACGTGGCAGTTCCAAAGAATGCCTCAAGGTCTCACAAACTCTCCAGCCACCTTTCAGCGAACAATAGGAGCAGGTCATGGAGGGGATCAATCTTCAGGAGGTCATTGCGTTTCTCGACGATCTCATCATATTCACCAGTACGCTAGAAGAGCACAAAGACAGGCTAATGAAAGTGTTGAAGTGGATTGCAGATTTTGGGCTCAAACTGTCTCCTTCCAAATGTAAGTTCTTTCAAACCTCTGTGAGGTATTTAGGCCATGTAATATCTGCCCAAGAAATTCACCTGACCCTGACAAAGTGTCTGCCATAAAGAAATGGCCATGACCTCAAATGGTCAAAGAGTTGCAGTCAATTTTGGGTTTCAGTGGTTATTACAGAATATTTGTCTGTGACTATGCCAGGATTGTTAGACCATGAATGACCTATTGAGAGGAGATGTTTCTGTCAGAAGTAAAGGTCTCAATTACATGCAGAGAGTGAGGTCACAGTCACTAGGGGACAGGTGGACTAAGAGCTGTCAAGCAGCATTTGAGTCCATCATAAAGAAACAGACCTCAGCACTCATTCTAGGTTTCACAGACTAGCGGCTCCCTTATGTGGTACATACCGATGCTAGCACAAAAGGCCTGGGTGCAGCTTTATATCAGGTACAGAACGGTATGACTCGTGTCATAGCATACTGTGGCACCTGGGAGGAGGGTGGGGTGAGGCTTAGCTTAGATCCAGGGGAGAGTTGGACTACCCAGCTGTGGCCAATTAAGTCCTGCAATCAGCCTTTTTTAACCTGCGTGTGGATGCAGCCGCGTCCGAGTGAGGTCCACGGCGGGGGTGCCGGGACGGAGGCGAGCAACGGAGTGGGAGAGTGGGCGTCTAATGCGGCGATGACCTGCCGAGCTCCACGGAGGATGCAGACAGGTGCAGCCTGGAAGGGCTCGGGGGTTGGGGCACAAAGCCCCTGGAAGCCTGGCGGACTGGAGCAGCCTTGGCGCTCCGCGGCTGACCTGCCGGGAGGGAGGAGCTGCGCGCGCCGAGGAAGACGCTCTACACTGCCGTCAACGCCGGGCCGGATTTATTGATGAGGTTAATAAAACGGCCCTGCTGGCCAGTTAACTCTCCTGCCTATGTCTCTGTCTGTCAGGAACCCCAGTACGGTGGCAGTAATCGCAGCCCCTCCAAAAGCGAGAAAAACTACCAGGCCCACAAACTACAATTTCTCGCCCTTTAATGGGCCATTAGCGAGAAATTTCACGATTATTTGTATGGGGCCAGTTTCAAGGTGCTAACAGATAACAACCCTAACGTATGTCCTAACTAGTGCTAAGTTGGACGCCACAAGCCATAGCTGGCTAACCGCTCTTTCAGTTTACAACTTCGACATACACTACAAGACTGGTAAGAAAAAAAAAGATAAGATAAAGATAAAGATGATTTCATTCAACTATCTGATGTGGTCGCACATAAGGCCCATTTCCCAGCTCAACATTCCCAGACAAGAAGATCTGACACAGTGGCCTTACTTGAAGGATATCAAGATTCATGAAATAGACTCATTGACCTACTCATTTGGACAAATGCTTCAAAGGTATTGGAACCTTGGGAGTTGATCAACAGCCATGGGGATGGACCATATGCTGTGAGGACCCTACTGGATCCTACATCTATGTTCCCATAGATGACACACACACACTAATTGGATTAATCGTTTGGCTGTGTTACAGTGTAAATTTATTCTATGGATGTTGATTATTTTGTACTGTACAGAATTACCAGAGCGGTGTCTCCTCCTAGTGGTCGGTTCATGTAAGTACTAGCTGACTGAAACATGTTGCACTACATTGTACTGGTGTACTACCAAGTCTTGTTAAATGTTATACTGGTATGTGTATTGAGGGTTTTGTACATTGTGAACCTAAAATAATAACTTTTAACAAGGTCCTATCACAGTCTATCACCAGTCTGTGGAGTTCAAGGCATCCAGGTGTTATTTTGTCTTGTCAAAGTCACTTGTAGTAAAATAATGTGTTTCCATGGTTTCCCAGGTTAACAATGCCCCCCCCCCCACCACACATTCACACCCACTTGGAGACAGCTGCTTATCCATGGTACCACATGGGGTCAGCAGTCAGCCGGCAGTCAGGGAGGAAGACAGAATCCAGTTTAAATTGAATCAATGAATCATAGACACACTTTAGTTTGGGTTTTAAAAAAAAACACATTTTTACCCACATTTTTACTTTTAACCACACATTATACTTTTCGAATATATTGTTTTTTATTGATACTTGCTACTCAGGTTTTTAAAGTCATGTCTGTCTAGCACTTTGAGTTGCATCATTCATCTGAAGCAAAGAGTCAGATCGGTGGAGAAACCACCAAGTGAGACGAGCCATGCACGTCAGCGTGAACTGAAGACACTCCTGCAGCAGTGTGTATTGTAGCGGATGGGAAGACGCCTCTCAACATCACATCTGCTTCATCTCTCACATCGCCCAGCAGTAAATGCAGTATTACACAGAACTTGTTTTAACATTAAAAAGTTTTTCTCTCGGTTGCAGCGTCAAAACACACACTGTCTTTTCCCCCTCTCTCTCTGCAGGAACACACACTTCAGACACACACTCTTTTACTCTCCATAAACAGACTCAAGACACAAATGCTTGGAGTCTCAAACACAATCTCTCTCCCTGCCTCCCCTCTCTCTCCCCCCTCCCTTCCTCTCCCTCTCTCTCCCCCCTCCCTTCCTCTCCCTCTCTCTCCCCCCACCCCCCTCCAGCTGCTGGCTCAGAGGACCAGTTCAGTGTTCCTCATAATTCTCTCGGCTTTCAGTGTCTCGGCTTCAATCCCACTGAGAACAAATGAGTAAAGCCCTCGGAATCCCACAATTCCAGAATGTTGGAATACGGAATGTTGAAGCTCTTTTGGAAGATTTACTGACTTTTTCTCGTTTTTATCCAGGATCTAAATTTGTGCTTTGTCTAAACTCCTGATGACTTCCTGAACACCCTCTGAAGGCAGATCAGTAAATCAGTAATTCCTAAAAATCATTTAGGAATTACATATTCCCTCAAATCAGGAATTCTTCTGGGATTACTTTGGGATTAAATTGAGGATTTGTTGACAAGGAGATTAACAACTTTCTGTTCACTTTTTGATTTTTGGATTCATCTTGATATTTTGGAATAATAATTGTGCTTCCCAACCAAAAAGACGGTTGGCAGGACTCGACCTGTGTTAGTGTGTGTGTGTGTGTTAGTGTGTGTGTGTGGCCATGCTGGAGGGAAAGAAGACCCAGGGTTCCCGGCAGCAGAGCTCAGCAAGCGTCGGTCACTCCAAGCCATCAAAGATCAGTAACATCACCCGTACCATAGGACGCCGTAAAACCACCAACCGGACCTCCAACGCCCTCCACCCGGCACGCCGGTGAGAACAGAACAGTGTGTGTGTGTGTGTGTAAGAGGTGGAGATACAGAGTTACAGGGTGTAATAGAGAGAAAAACTAAGAGTGTGTGTTCATGTAGTGTGAGAGGACATCTGAGACAAATGTGTATATTTGTGTTTGTAGTTTCAGAGAGAGAGTAAGAGTGTGTGTGCGTTAGTTTCAGAGAGTAAGAGTGTGTGTGTGTTAGTTTCAGAGAGAGAGTAAGAGTGTGTGTATGTGTGTGTGTGAGTTTCAGAGAGAGTAAGAGTGTGTGTGTGTTAGTTTCAGAGAGAGTAAGAGTGTGTGTGTTAGTTTCAGAGAGAGTAAGAGTGTGTGTGTGTGTGTGTCTTTCAGAGAGAGTAAGAGTGTGTTTCAGAGAGAGAGTAAGAGAGTTTCAGAGAGAGTGTGTGTGTGTGTTAGTTTCAGAGTAAGTAAGAGTAAGTAAGTAAGAGTTTGTCAGTCAGATCTAAAACAAATGATAAGAGTCTGTTACTGAAAAACAAGCTCGAGTAAAAATGAGTTTGCAGAAGCGATTTAAAAGATGACAGATTTAGACCCGATCGCCTCTCACCTGATCACACTTTGGAAAAGCCAGGAGACAGGGAACGAATCCTGAAGAATGAAAGAACCAGCAGGACCTGAGGATCTGGTTCAGCTGGGGTCTGGGCCTCACTCTACTTCTACTCATTCTACTTCTACTCACTCTACTTCTACTCATTCTACTTCTATGTCACCAGCATGCTTGCATTGGCATGTGTGCATATGGAGTAATTAGCAAGTGTGAAATATCCCTGTGGCATCACCCTGACCAGCTGTGTGTGTGTGTGTGTGTGTGTGTGTGTGTGTGTGTGTGTGTGTGTGTGTGTGTTTGAAGAAGAGCCCAGTCGCACATTCCTGCTTACATGTATTTTACACGCCAACATTTCTGCTGTTGTGTTTAGTGTGTCCATCGTTAGCTGGCCCGGTCCCATTCACTCCTAATAATCTACTAAAATAGTGAGAGTGGATCTCTGGATCCGCTGGTCACTGAGGCTGGTGGACAAAAGGATCTGGTGGTTTGGATTCCATTCATCCATCCATCCATCCATCCATCCATCCATCCAACCAGTCATTCATCCATTCGCTCACTCATTGACTGAATTCGTTTTTCCAATCACTCCATAAATGGGTTATTAACATCCGTTTATCAATACTTTCTCCACCTAGGAGTCACTTTCTCAATCTTACTCTCATTCATACTGCATCCCCCCATCCCCTCTTCCTCTTCCTCCGTCCGTTCCCTTCATTTCAGTCTGTGATGTGTATCTGCTTCCATTCACTGAGTTCACACATATCACTGAGTTATAGAGATCAGCTAGAGATCACATGGTCTGTCCTTCACTGATCCAGCTTCTTCCTTCTGTTTTCAGTGGGAAGGCTTTTACATTTCCCTCCAGCGCCAAGACCACTAGTACTAGGAGATCACTAGTACGAGAAGATCACTAGTACTAGAAAATCACTAGTACTAGAAAATCACTAGTACTGGGAGATCACGAGTACTAGAAAATCACTAGTACTACAAAATTACTAGTACTAGGAGATCACGAGTACTAGGAGATCACTAGGTGCACAGGGAACCAGTAGCAACACTTCCCACTGGAGAAAACGACCTGAAATTCATCACTCAGTGTTTCCAACCTCTAGAGGGAAAAGAGGCTCTTCCAAAATAATAAATATAGTAATAATAATGGTGATAATATAATAATAATATTATATCAATAATAGTGATGATAATAATAATAATACTGATAATAATAATAATAATGGTGATAATATAATAATAATATAATATCAATAATAGTGATGATAATAATAATGATAATATAATAATAATAATAATAATAATATCAGTACCAAATGTTGAAAGAAGCGACAGAATCATTAAATCAAAACTCTTAATAGTTTTCCTCATGTACCACGAGAGACACAACGACACCCGAGACGTCTGTTGAACGACATAATGGGAGGTGTTTATTACCGTGTGTGTGTGTGTGTGTGTGTGTGTGTGTGTGTGTGTGTGTGTGTGTGTGTGTGTGTGTGTGTCTCATCCCTTAAGCCCGTTAGAGGCCTGGGCTGGGCTCTGATGGGATGACAGCAAGAAGAAAAGTCAACACCAGGAGACTTCCCACTGTGAGCGTGCGTGAGTGTGCGTGTGTATGTGTGTGTGTGTGTGTGTGTTTGTGTGAGTGTGTGTGTTTGTGTGTGTGTGTGTGTGTGTGTGTGTGTGTGTGTGTCTCATCCCTCAAGCCCGTTACAGGCCTGGGCTGGGCTCTGATGGGATGACAGCAAGAAGAAAAGTCAACACCAGGAGACTTCCCACTGTGAGCGTGCGTGAGTGTGTGTGTGTGTTTGTGTGTTTGTGTGAGTGTGTGTGTTTGTGTGTGTGTGTGTGTGTGAGATGTTTAAGGATGTGGGGTGTGAAATAGCTCTGGTCTGAAGCAAGGCTTTGCTCTGAGCTCTCTGTTGCTGTGGATCAAGACGGCTGAATTTAGGTGTGTGTGTGTGTGTGTGTGTGTGTGCAAGTACATGTGTGCAAGTACATCACACACACACACACAGCTCCACTTGATGTATATCTATGTCCTCCATTTCCAGGTCTTACCACGACTCTGTCATCTGATGCCTGTATTACACCTATATAGAGTCTGATTCACAGGCACACACACACACACACAGTTTTCAGGTGTTTCTCTCTCTCCTGTCTGTCGTCTATATTTGAGTCGTCGATTGGGATTCCTGATCAACTTGGCTTCATCTCTCTCTCTCTCTCTCTCTCTCTCACTCTCTCTCTCTCTCTGTAACTCTCTCTCTCTCTCTCTCTCTATATATATATATATATATATATATATATTAGGGCTGTCAAACGATTAACATTTTTAATCAGATTAATCATGATTAATACCCATTCATTATTAATTGTGTTTCATTTTGTGGGGGCAAAAAGACTCATGACAGAAGGCGATATATACACTTAACGTGTTTTATTTAAACTATAGAACAGATATGGTGTCCAGATATCAAAATTTAAAAAAATAAAACATACCAACCACACCATGTTTACCAACCACATTTTTTCTTTCTTTTTTTTTAATCAAACAAATATCCATATTAATGTGGCCTCTTACTCCTCTTTTAGCAGCTGCTGAGACAGACTAACTAGTTTACATTACCGGAGAGTAGAGCTGACTTCTTATGTACAATGTTACCTGACTGAGAACAGAAGAACAGAAGAACAGAAGAACAGAAGAACAGGAGAACAGAGAACAGAAGAACAGAAGAACAGAAGAACCTGTTAACAGTCTCTCACGTGGAACAGTGGTTCAGGAGTGGCCAGATATCTGCGAGCCAGCAGTGCAGCTTGTCTTGGGCTGTGCAAACTACTTTATGTTGGTCGATTGTCCCGTCTTGGGTTTTTTTGTACTCAAACGTCCC
Source organism: Hoplostethus mediterraneus (assembly GCA_034670385.1). Classification (NCBI taxonomy): domain Eukaryota; kingdom Metazoa; phylum Chordata; class Actinopteri; order Trachichthyiformes; family Trachichthyidae; genus Hoplostethus; species Hoplostethus mediterraneus. The sequence continues at coordinate 29,640 of JAXDDW010000193.1, forward strand.
ATCGAGAGCCAATATGTTGTTTAGAGTCGTCCATCTTTATCGAGTTGGTTCTGCCGCCAGATAGCGTTGGAGCACCAATCCACGGCAGTGAGTGGAATTGTGGGATTTTGAGTCATTGTGCGCCGCGCATGTGTTAATTGCGTTAAAACTTTTAATCAAATTAATCATGCAAATTAATTAATCTGGATTAACGCGTTAATTTTGACAGCCCTAATATATCACTCTCTCTCTCTCTCTCTCTCTATATATATATATATATATATATATATAACTCACTCTCTCTCTCTCTGTAACTGTCTCTCTCTCTCTCTCTCTCTCTCTCTCTCTCTCTCTCTGTAACTCTCAATGACTCCGGTATTGGAAAAGGTCCTGGAGTTTTACATCGGGGGTTCCACCGCCACGCTTCAGTCCAGAAACACACTGACCTTGGGGCCGTGGCCTCACACACACACACACACACACACACACACACACACCATATGACCAGGCACCTCGTAAATGTTTGCGAGGGTTTTGGGTTTGGAATGTGTGTGTGTGTTTGTGTGTGTGTGTGTGTGTGTGTGTGTGTGTGAGAGAGAGAGAACAGGTGGATCTGGAGGAGCAGCTGTTTCTCTTTCTCCCTGTTCTTCTTCTTCTTCTTCTTTCCTGTTACATCATCGTACCTTCTTTTCTTTTCCTTCCCTCCATCACTTGAGGTCTCTCTGTCTCTCTCTCTCTCTCTCTCTCTCACACACACACACACACACCTCTTTAAGTTCACACCATTGTTTTTCAGTGTCCCGTTGTTCCCCTCCACCTGTTGACCGTTAACACTTGAACATGCCGTTCCACCAAGGGTCCACTGGGCCCACTGGTGGTACTGGTTTATATAGGTCTCTACTACCATGTAGAGGAATATATGGTGCCCATACTGGTGATCTGGTTTTAAAACAGGAAGACGATCTCATATCAACACTGAGCTTCATTCAGGAAAGAAACATTATGGAAGGAAAATAACAGAAAAGAAAGAAAAATACAACAGGATTCCCGTGGTCATGGAAAACTTCGGAAATTGTAAAGTTCTGGAAAACCAGCAGCTCCGTTTGCGTTGGGATCCATTAGTTCAGCCAATCGTGAAGAAGAGTTTTCTGGGTCAACCGGCCAATCCAGCGGCAGATACAGACGATTTAATGTGATGACTGTGGACAGGGTGGCATACACAGACATGAAGACATGGTTTATGGGGTCTCCCTGTCTCCCTGTCTCTCTGTCTCCCTCCCTCCCTGTCTCTCTGTCTCTCTCTCTCTCCCTGTCTCCCTGTCTCTCTCTCTCCCTGTCTCCCTCTCTCGCTCCCTCCCTGTCTCCCTGTCTACCTCTCTCCCTCCCTCCCTGTCTCCCTGTCTACCTCTCTCCCTCCCTCCCTGTCTCGCTCCCTCCCTGTCTCCCTGTCTTGCTCCCTCCCTGTCTCCCTGTCTACCTCTCTCCCTCCCTCCCTGTCTCCCTGTCTCGCTCTCTCCCTGTCTCCCTGTCTCGCTCCCTCCCTGTCTCCCTGTCTCCCTTTCTCGCTCCCTCCCTGTCTCCCTGTCTACCTCTCTACCTCTCTCCCTGTCTCCCTGTCTCGCTCTCTCCCTGTCTCCCTGTCTCGCTCCCTCCCTGTCTCCCTGTCTACCTCTCTCCCTCCCTCCCTGTCTCCCTGTCTCGCTCTCTCCCTGTCTCCCTGTCTCGCTCCCTCCCTGTCTCCCTGTCTACCTCTCTCCCTCCCTCCCTGTCTCCCTGTCTCGCTCTCTCCCTGTCTCCCTGTCTCGCTCCCTCCCTCCCTCCCTGTCTCCCTGTCTCTCTCTCTCTCCCTCTCTCCCTCCCTCCCTGTCTCCCTGTCTCCCTCTGTCCCTGTCTCCCTGTCTCCCTCTGTCCCTGTCTCCCTGTCTCCCTGTCTCCTCCATCTAGTAGTCAGTGAAGTATCTGTCTCTCTCTGCTCTTTTGGCCCGGTAGAAGTGAACATTTTGTTACTCTCCTAAAATAAGTCCTGTAGCAAGCTATATCAGTTAAGATATGGTGTCAAGTATATATATATATTGTGTGTGTGTGTGTGTGTGTGTGTGTGTGTGTGTGTGTGTGTGTGTGTGTGTGTGTGTGTGTGTGATAGACGGGATGACACTCGCAGTGATGAAAACTCTCCTCAGCTGTAAGAGAAGCCGAGGTGTGATGATGTAACCTGAACTGGACACACACACACACACACACACACACACACATACACACACACATACACATACACACACACACACACACACACACACACACACACACACATTCATACCACTCAAGATTCAGTATCACTGTAATTTTCCGATGAGGTCAGGGAGAAGTTATATGTGAGATATTTCACTCAAGGAGCTTCACATCTTTAAATGTGCTTCAGAATTAGAGACTTTACAGTTGAATCATAAAAGTCCTGACAACCTTCTGACTCCATCATGACCAGATAGAAATAAACCAACCAGCTAGAACCAGATTGTTGTGGTGTGTCTGTAGATCCTCCAGTAACGTTCTCAGTAAAAGTGATCAGTGTGATCAGGTAGATTTGTCTCCAAATGTAGGTTACTGTGACTCAGTAAACTGTCTTGTCTTTAGCCCTAGTCTCTACTCCAAAACACTCTGAGTTGGAGCTGGAGAAGAGTCAGCTAGTTCACCTGAACTAACTGGTAGCTAGCTAACGAGTTACTGTTAACATGGGACTACTAGCCACTGCTAACGCTAGCGTCTACTGGATACGTTAGCTAGCTAACTAGTTACTGTTAACATGGGCTAGCTTCTACTAGATACGTTAGCTAGCTAACTAGTTACTGTTAACATGGGACTACTAGCCACTGCTAACGCTAGCTGCTACTAGATACGTTAGCTAGTGTGCTAATCAGATGTGTTAACAACAAGACAGTGATGGTTAGCTGACCAGATACTATGGTTAGCTAGCTAACAAGCTACATGATCTAAACACTGAATCAATCAGATGTATTGATCAGTGATGAATTGATCAGTTCAGTAGAAACAGAATGAACCATGACTTGAGTTTTAAAGTGTGGACAGGAAATGGAATGTTTTATTATGTAACACAGTAATACTGGATGGATTTAGTTCTGTAATTATCACCAACACACACGAGCTGAAACATTAACACAATAATGTTATCTGGATACAAATGTCGTGGCTCCCCCCACACACACACACACACACACTCATAAGGATGTACACACACACACACACACACACACACACGTCCAGACCATGCAGTGCTGAGTGATTGGATGTCTGTATGAGTCACTGGTGATCTGTTGTCATCAGCACCTATTAGACCCTCTGCTAACTGCTCCTTGGGGGACGCCAGCGGCTCTCGCAGTATCCACACACACACACTCACACACACACACACACACACTCACACACACACACACACATACACTCACACACACACACTCACACACTCACATTCACACTCACTCACACTAACTCTCACACACACTAACTCACACACACACACTCACACACACACACACACTCACACTCTCACACACACTCACTCACACACACTCACATTCACACTCACTCACTCACTCATACACACACACACACACACTCACTCACACTCACACTCACTCACTCATACACACACACACACACAAGTAGGTCAAACAAGTGTAACATGTACAAAGTGAGATGATTCCTACACAATGGTAATTCTTCCCTGTTTTGGAATAGAGCTCAAATGTGGATGTTTCCTTGCTCACTGGGCTCACACACTCCCAGGTGTCACTGGGCTCACACACTCCCAGGTGTCCCTGGGCTCACACACTCCCTGGGCTCACACACTCCCAGGTGTCCCTGGGCTCACACACTCCCAGGTGTCCCTGGGCTCACACACTCCCAGGTGTCCCTGGTGCCTTTCGAGGGCGTAGATTAACCCCGCCCTCGTCAGAAGCATCTCTCAGATTCAGGCACGCGGAGAGATTTACGGCTCTGACACATGTAGCGGTGGCGTTGTGTCCGGTGTGGGTTACTGTACACGCCGCGTGATTTACGGCCATCTCGGTCCGCCGCCGGGTGTGTCGTCGGGGGCGGGGGCGCTGAGGTAACCCCACACCCACGTCACGTGGCAGTCAAGTGAGGTTGAGGTCGCGACGGACTTGGACTAGACTAGACGGCTTTTCAACATGGCGTCTTATAACGCCCGGCGTCAGTAAATAGATTATTACATATCTAAACAATGTATCAACAATTCATATATAATATTTATAAATGTAGGTAAATATCAGAAATATCCACCCAAAAAATAATATAAATATATGAAATATATATATATCCACCATGAGTCCACGTGTGCAAGATGCTTTAATTGCTACTAAATGTTAAAACCACTTGCAGCTTCATTTTAGCCTAGAAACCATTTAGTCTTGGAATCAACATCAAACTACTCAGTGGCATGATAACTATAACATACAGCACTGTGCAAAAGTCTTCATGAATAAGGCAATAAGAAAGAAAATTCTCCATTAGTGTTTTTCTGCTCTTTATAGTATTTATTTCAACTTTTCATTTCATTATTTTTTGAAAGCATCTTCAGTGCCGAAGACTTTTGTACAGTACTGTATCTGCTGTTCGCTTCCTTCTTCCTTCTGTCTTGGAAACTGGAGGCAGTAGTTGCATCTATATGAGAAGGTTTTCAGGGCATTTTCTTGACCTCGACTTCAGCAAATTTTCCATTTCAAGGCAAGGAAACGGGAGCCACGTTTGTTTCTGCAGAGATCCTGGGGTTGAAGACGGATGCTAATTTAAGATTTCACGTTCCTCGTCAATCTTGGCGGCGGTTATCCGCTATCACCGCTGATCTGGGGTCAGGTTACCTCCAGCTAAATGTTTCAGATCATTAGAGACGATGAAATTTATGTCTGAGCTCGTGTCAGAGGGTGGGGAGGTAGATGCTGCAGATTCATGTGGGGGCACAGGGAAGTGTGTGTGTGTGTGTGTGTGTGTGTGTGTGTGTGTGTGTGTGTGTTACATTCACTGACCTCAGAGGGGTGAAAGACACAAAGTCCAGTTACTATGTTGCCTCATACATACCTCGCTGAAGCAGCACTTATTTCAATGTAAATACACTTTTAAATTGTTCTAGTGTGTTGTAGTGGAAGACGTAACGGTGAAAACACACAAGGTTAGTTAGTTAACGTAAAGTCTCGCCAAGTAAAACAACGTCAGTTAAGGTTAGGGGCGAGGATGAGTCAACTAAAACAAGTTGGTTAGTAAAGTTTATGTTTATTGAACCCGGGTCGTCGGAGTTCAAAGTAAATGTCCAGCCATTAAAAACTTCCCAGATCTCTACAACCTTTATTTTGAAAGACTACAGGAAGCGGTTGATCCATCGTTGGAGTCGGTGGGAACATCTGAACGTCTTTTTTTTCATTTTCAATTCGTGCTACAGGATTAGCGCTTCCTACCTAGCTATGTTAACTCATTAAAACGATGTAATGTGATTTAAAAAAATAAAAATAAAAACACAAATAAACAAAATCAGAATACAGCGAACCATCAACCAAGTTGTACGCAGTGTGAACCAGCAGTAGGAGGAGCTGCAACAATGCTGCTCCGGCTGGTCGCACAGGAAAGCACTCCTAGCCCTTTACCTTATTTTGAAATAGAAAAGGTTTTAAAAGCAGATCTATGAGAGGAGGTCAAGGGTCAAATTAGGAGAGAGAGAGCGAGAGAGAGAGCAGTGCTGTATCTGCATCATTTGTCACGTGTCCCGTCTTGTTTGGTTTTCCCAGAATTCCTAGCAGGTCTGCAGTTGTTGTATGACCAAGGACAGAAAGGATGAATAGGTTGAGGGATGGAGTCAAGGGAAGGAAGAAAGGAGTGTAGGTTCATGTATTAGGACGAATCCTAAAGAACATTATACTGGGAAAAGTGTGTGTGTGTGTGTGTGTGTGTGTGTGTGTGCCAATTAAGTCAAGTCAAATTTATTTATAAAGCACTTTTAACAAAACGGATTTGTCACAAGGTGCTTGTACGTGTGTGTGTGTGTGTGTGTGTGTGTGTGTGTGTGTGTGTGGTGAGGTCACTGCCATGAGACAGGGCCTCCGTCAGGGTAGCGATGACAGCTGAAAATGAAACCGGGCCTCTTTTGGCCTCCCCTTCCAGACACACACACGCACACACACACACACACACACACAGCCAGAGAGCTGCCAGTCAGCTGTTGGTTTGGTCAGGTGTAAAGTCGTGCGGTCTGCGGGGGATAAAGGGGATATATTAGTAATATGGTGCAATACCCAACAGAGAATGATCCTTTAATGAAAATATTAATCGTCACCTTTTGATAAACTGTTGGTCCGACGGTCTGCAAAGTCAACAAGTCGGTCTCGGGCCCGCCGAGGCTCCAAGTATACGTGTCGCTAAATCTGATTGGGGATCAAAGTGTCCCGGAACGCTCGGCCCCCCGATTGGCTGACGTCGCCGGATCTTCTGTCGCCGCCATGTGACTTAGCAACAAGGCGGATCGGCGGTAGCGCCACCTACTGTCAGAACGCGGGAGCGCTGGACTCAGATGACCCACCTGTTTGCACCGCAGGAGTTCGTATCCTGACACGATCCTTTATGACGTAACATGATAGCAGTTAGTATTATCACGCTACTGTAAGTGATACGATGATCGTTAACTGATCTGGGTTCATACTGGTCGTTGTTAACCACCAATATTTGTCTCCCATGCTGAATTTTTCTGAAGGTTAAAAGGGGCAATAAGTACGTTTTCCTGCTCCGTAGCACAAAATGAGCATAAAATATGTGCAGGAGGTCGATTGTTGTTGATCAATACAAATGACTGAACCATTACCTGGCCAAGTGCTGAGATTCCTGGCGTTCAAAACTCACTTCCTGGCTCTATCCATTTGAGTTCAGAGACTTGTGTGGGAGGAGATCAATTCTAGCGCTGCTGTTGCAGTTTCTACTGGTCACCACTAGAGGTCAATAATTTCCCCAATCAGTGAGAGGTTTTCTTGATTGGTAGAAATCAGCTGTCACCCTAACGGCAGGTGCAAGGGGAATCTTTCTATCTAAAGTGGTTTCAGGCGTACGCCTCTGTCTTTGTCAGCCGATGATCGAGCATGGGTGATGACCTTTGACCTGTGACCCCCACACACAGAAAGACAAACTCACATGCAAAAGTATATGCATCCACACACACATTCTTGAAAGAAATCTCAGCTGTCACTCCACAAGTATCACTCCTCTCCTGTTTCATCTGTCTCTCTGTCACTCCTTCTTTCATCACTCCTCCCTCTTCTCTCTCTTTCACTCCCTCACTCTGAACCATGGCAGCAATTTCAAAAGCAGAATGCATTCGCCTGCAAAATGGCACCTGCCCTGCGTGAAACGGGTCATATTTCAAGTCGGTTGAGCCCCGGTGGGAATGTGAATGAATCGACCACGGACAGGCCCTTGAGCAAGGCACCTAAATGGACTTCACCGAAATGGGAAATTTGCTGGTTGGTCAACTGTCTTGTTCTGACAGGAGAACCACCAAAATCAGTATGTTCATTTCCCATAACACCACTAGCATAATCTAACGTAAGAAAATAATAATAATAAACTTTATTTGTATATGTTTCAGTGTTTACAGAGAAAACAGACAAACCCAGAAACGTTTGCTCAATCGTCTTTTTTTTTTTTTTATCTCCTGAGAAACAGAGATCTCATTTTAGTCTCATTTCGTGATCACCTTCTTCTCAAAGGTTTCTCCTAAAAACCCCGAGGAGACAAAAGTGAGAAAGGAGTCTTTTAAAAAAACTAAACTCTACGTATCACCATGCGGTGCGTGGAAGGTTTGTGTGGTCTACTCTATTATGAACATTCCCACTCTAGTGTTTTCATCAGACTCATTTCAACCTGGGTTTTACGCTGCACGTCACCAACCTCTGTGAGAATGGCGCCACCGCCTGGCTGACTAGAAACAACACACGTCCCTCTGCAGCGATTACTTGTTTCATTCTGTTTGATGAGAAAAGAGAAATAAAATAAGCTACAGCGGCTCTTGGTCACAGGTCCTTTTTTCTATTTTTTCTTTCGAAATGCGTTAGCTTGCTCGTCCATTTATGTGGACTCGGTTGTCAAATATTACATCAAAAAGTATTACCCCTCAAAGTTAAAGTTAGTCATGGCCACGCATTTTTTTTCCAAACGTCATCAGAGGGGCTCCGTAGCAAGCTTTATAATGCATGTGTTTTATATCGCCGAAGGTGTTAACGGGACAGCTAAAGGAAATATTTTCTCACAGATACAACCCTGCATCAGATAAATCGATACAGTAGTCCCTATTTTTAGCCGTACTAGGAGGATAAAGATGAACTGTGCCAACCTGGCAACCTGAAACCAACGCTCGAGAGTTCCCGTTTCCATGTCTTTCCAACTGCCGGAAGATACGCTTTAGCAAACCAAGTCTGCGAAAGTACCAGAGATAACAAAAGGTACGAAACAAGAATATTGCTCTTAAATTATTAGCGGTTTATTGTTGTTTTTTATTATTTAGGATGAAAATCATGTTTGTTAGCCAACAAGGATGTTTTTCAGCGGAGCTGGGCCTGATCCCAGTTAACGTTAGCAGGCAAATAAGGCTAGGTTAACGGATTAGCTTGCAGGTACGAAACAAACGAACGTTTCGAAACATTTCGAAAGGTGTTTAATTTTATTTTCGTGGCTGCATCTGGAGGATCACTGAATTGTGGACTTGTTTTTGACGGTTTGATGAGAGGTACTGGTGTAGCATGGTATAACGTTAGCTAACATCGTCATAGCCACATTTTGGACCCATGAAACGAACGTTACATAACACACTGTTTGTAAACATTGCGATGGAAGATTTGTTTGCAAAATAACTTGTAGTGCCAAACTACCTCGGTTTCTCCTAAACTACATGTCGTGTATTTTAAAGGGTTAAGTCGGTCAGTGGTTGCTGGTAGGAGGTACCAGAGGATGCAGACTGACTATCGTCATTCACGAGCGGACGTGTGGGCAATTCCGGACACGCTCTCTCTGACGTGATTTCCGGTCTCTTGGCCCAGTTCTTGCATATTTGAGACGCTAAATATAAACTCCGTAAACATCTGTAGGGGTTCATACATATTCACCTAGACGTGAACAAGATGCCAACCCTTAGATTGCATTTTGGGCGACGGTGTCGGAATCAGGATCCCTAGTAAACAGTAAAGAAGACATCTGTGAAGAGGATCTGGCTACCTGACCTGCCGTTCCTACAGCTGTTGTGCTGTTGTGACATTGTGCAGGTTATACCGAAGACAACACGGAGTGAATCAAGTGTCTGCAACTGGACAAGCAAAACCAAGTGTGCACACATCTAATTGCAGGGTCGGGGGGGCACTATTAAAGGAAACCGTCACCCTCAGATACTCATACACTTAGATGTCATGAAACATTGCAGGATAAGTTCTGTTCATTATTGATGGTGAATTCAATGTAGGTAATAAGGCTGTGTGTAACTTCAAAGTAGAAGGGTTAATTTGGCAGACTGACTGTTATCTGCAGGGTGATGTTATGAGTATCGAGGCCCTCTTTCAACTAGAGGACCCGGGTTCAAGCCCCCTTGTTAGCAAGCATCCGCCCTGCTGAAGTGTCCTTGAGCACTGATACTGATTCCCTACTGGCTCCAGGGTTGCTGTTATGTAGCTCATCCTGACCTCTGACCTTCCTGGGGAGGGGAGGAGACAAAAGAGAATTTCCTCACAGGGATCAAGAAAGTATCACATTACATCATCTGACTATTTTAGCTATGACACCGCGTTGTTGAAAATGTACTTCTGATCAGCCAATGCATGCATTCTGCAGTCTGGTATTTCTAATCGAGTCAAGACACCTTGTGTAAAAAAGAAGATATTGCTCGATTAGTTTGTCTTTATTTTGGCGGAAGCTTGTGAATTACTTTCGTTTGCAATAAAATTATTTTAAATCAATATTTGGTGTCAAATGATTAATGTCTTTGGCAAGTACCATGTAATAACCTCTTGGCATCGGGGTCTTAAATCACCCTTTCAGAGCTTATTTTGTGAGAATGACTGGCTTTATATTATCCCTTACTAATTTACTCCCAATCATTTTGTTAATCGCCATCCCCTGTTAGTTTCATCGCTGAATAGTTATTAATAACATAATGATGTTATTAGAATAGTGATTTCTTGGCTTGAGTATGTGAATGACCATTAAGGTATCATTATAAATGAGTCCATCCTGATGGTGATTCCAACTCAGTAATTCATTCTTGATACAGTGCCTAACCTCTAACCCAATAAATTGACTTATTTTGACGAACACCAGTCTCTCAATTTGCCGTTTGAAATAATAAATACTCAGCACAATGTTTTCAGAGTCGTCTGAATCTCTCTGAATGGTAGACTGTGTGACGTTTCTACTGAGCAAATGAGAGATGTTAAATTTTGTAATGTGCTTTGTGTGCTTTTGTTGCTATCAATCTGATACTGATTTGACCAGAGATGAGCATGGAAGGGAACTGAGTAAGATTGTGTCTGTTCTTTATGCTTCTTGTTAAACCTTATAACCTTGTTTCCTGTCTCTGTATGTGTGCTTTGTTGCTTTTGCCTGCTCTGTTTTTTCTTGCCATCGGAGACGAGTAAGTGTTCTAACTAGGAAATGGCTGATGAGAGTGTGTGTGTGTGTGTGTCAGACAAGAAGGACCAGACTGGACAAACCTTTCAAAGACCTTCCAGATGATGATGATATCCCTTTAAGTTTCAGTCCGATTCAGTAACCCTTTTTGTGTCTCCTAATTTTTCAGCTTTGCGTTGCTATTGGAGCACTGTGCCCCATCTCCTGCCCCCGGGCACCTAGCGAGCCCCCTGATTGGAGGGCTCCCAGGGAGCTCGCTCCTGATTTGCCAGCAGGCTGCCTCCTTGCAGCTGGCTCAGATCAAAGCCCAGCTAGCCCTGACGCAGATAAGCAACGCTATCGCTGTTGGCAACCGAGCCCCCGCCCCCACTCCCTTTATATCTACAACACCTCCCTGCCCTACTGCTGCGGCAATCAATCTCCTTAATCTTCTGAAGGTTGCCAACACCATGTCCCATCCCCTGTATAACCCCTATTCCTCTGGGAACCAAAGATCCACCCAGGGGCAGTATGGACTGTCTGGTACCCAGGCAGGGATGGACCCTCGGGGTGTATCGTCTCGTCTGGGCCCTGGGTCTAGCTCCGGATCTTCTGGAGCTTCCTCCGGGACTTCCACCAATGCTGGGGGAATGCTCCCATCAATGCTTCCCCAGTCGATGAGCTACGGGCCTGGACAGAGTAGGTCCACGCTCACCACTGACATTGAAAGCAGTATAGACATGCAAATCAGCAGAGCCAGGGAGGAGGTGAGGCTCCTAAGCCAAACAATGCAGCAGAGACAGCAGCAGGCCACAGGCCAGGTCACTCGCCTAACCAACACTCCAAGGGATGAGATGCTCTCCTCGGGTGCGGGGATGACCACCTTCCCAGTGTCCTCGTCCTCCACCTCCCTTGGACATTTGGTTGGACGCCCAGACAAGCAAAGTGGTAGTAGCTCCTTGGACTGGTTGCCGAGCTACCAGAGGCCCTGCTGCTGATGTCTCCTCTAATTATTATTCACCATCGTCTTCATCCTCCTTGTCCTCTGCTCAAAACATGCCCCTATCCTACTCCTCCCAACCTTCCCAGTCATACCAGACATCTAGCTATACAAGAGGTGCTGATGGTAGCAGTAATACCTCCAGTGCAAGAGGAGGCGGTATGCTGTCCAATCCAGGGCTAGGAGATTATCCAATCTCCGGCAAGCCCTCCTCTTCAACTGCGGCCGACTCCAGCCGACCCAAATACACCTCTGAATCTGCCACCAATATCCTTTTGCACTTCGGACTCAACAAAGAAGACTTGGAACACCTCATCGCCTACCCTGAGGACCAGCTTACCCCCTCCAACCTGCCGTTCATCCTCCGTGACATCCGCATTCAGAAAACCAAGAGGACTGGGACTGAGACAGATATGGGCTCGGACCGCTTGGGCAGTTCTGGAGAGCCGGTGATGCGACAGGGAGAAATGGCACCTACCATTCGCCAGCCAAGTAAAGTGATTGACTATGGACATACTAGTAAATATACTGGAGGGTTTGGGGATGAGATTGTTGGGGGGAGCAGTAGCATCGGAGCTAGCAGTGGTGGGAGTGGGAGCATGTCGATGGACACTTACGCTAGTAGCAGCCACAGCTTAGAGCCAGTGCCGAAAAATCCGGAATTGGTGAAATGTGATGCTTTGGGTTCCTCCCGTGACCAGACAAGTTCCATTACCACCCTCAGCTCTTCTTATGGCTCGAGGCTGAGCTCTGTGACTCCCCCAAGCCAAGACCCAACCAAACGGTTCTCAAGACTGGATCAGACTCCCCAGATGATCCAGAGTCTCATGTCGCTTCCGAAGAAAGACACAAACAGCAAAGTCCTCACGTCCGAAGCCTCCAAACCCATTCCAGTGAAGGAACCTGATGGTCAAACAACATCAAAAACCCAACCACACCGCACTCTGATCCGTAGCGTAAACCCCAACCGACCCGGTCTTGTGGTCCTCAGCAGCAAAAATGATGAGGGAACAAAGAATCAAAGTCAAGCTCAAGGACAAGGGTCAACGACTGCATTTGAAGGTCAAAAGAAGCTGCAACAGCAGCAACCACAGAAGCAGCAGTCGCAGACAAACCAGATGCCGCAGACAAAGCAGGCGCCGCAGACGAAGCAGGCGCCGCAGATGAAGCAGATGCCGCAGGCGCCGCAGATGAAGCAGATGCCGCAGGCGCAGCAGGTGCAGCAGATGCAGCAGATGCAGCAGGCGCAGATGCAGCAGATGCAGATGCAGCAGATACAGCGGATACAGCAGACTGTGTGGCCTCTTGTTTTCTCTGCCATGGAAGCTGTTTCTCCTACTCCTCGCACCCATAACGTCACTGATGCCTCTTTTGTCAAGCGACCTGCACCGTTTATCCCCGGTGGTCCTGTGGTTAATCCTTCACCAGTCCCGGGCCAGGTGAATCCCATCCGTATGACTCTGCCACATTCCATAATGCCGCCCCCGGCAAAGGTTACAGTCGCCAAGAGGTTGCCAACGCCGACCATGATGACCGACTACACGGCGGCCACTCCCAGAATCTTTCCCCATACCTGTTCTCTGTGTAACAAAGAGTGTGCTCAGATGAAGGTGAGTAGAAGACCTCTGTTGTCTCTCCCTCTAGGAATTTGTGGAGTTTTTATTTATTTATTTTTTAAATCCCAATTTTAATTGTTTTCTGTTTATATGTCAGGAATTTTGGTCCAAGGACAAAAGGTTCTAGGCTATTTGTAAGACCCTGTGATTTTTTAAAATCTTTTTTTTTTTTTTTTTTCATAAAAAAAAAAAAGTCTATTGCAAATTCATGGAGGGATTATTGAACACTTGAGACTGTTAAAAGTCTCATACCAGAGCAGATTTTGATGTACTCTGGACAAACTAAATTCTGTTTTATGTACCAAAATATTACCATAACATTTGTGTCATTTGAAATGGCAGCATGTATGCGATGATTTATAACCTGTAAAGCTGAGAGATCATGATTAAAAATAAAATAATGGAGAAAAGCTGCCAACGTCTGAGACAGTTGTTGAAGATGGCATCAAGAATTTGAAGCCGACGATGAAGACTGAAGAATAATGTCAGAAGTTGATGGAAGATAGCTGTTTGCCCTTTCTCTTTCATTTTTGGAATACTGTCCCACTTGAGTTTTCTCAGAAGTTGCTCTTGCAGGTTTTTAGTTTGTTCATTTCTGTTCATTGTCCCAACATCCATTTCATCATTTACTTTTGAAATTTTTTTAGTCAATGTTTGATTTACTAACTGTTTTGTGAGTATCGGTAACGGAAAACAATAACTGAATTACTGAATTTTATCTTCAATTCAATCTTCAATATTTATAAAATAGACAATCTAATCTAGTGTGTTGAAATATTATCATTTTGTCATCCAATAACCTAAGCCACATACTGTATTTAAAAAAAATACTGTATCCTTTATTTTTTGCTATCATTTATTCTGCAATGGTAGGTGTCACTATCTTGGATATTTCATTATGGAACAAAACTCTTCAATATTTATGTGTCTGTCCCAGAGGGGAAACCCAATAGGTGAAATGGACATGAACTATGAACTTCAAGTTCACCAACAACCATCAAACCATACATACACACACAGTTATGAATCACCATTTTTCACTTGGGGGTTTTTGGACACTGGACTCCACAACTCCACACAAAACTTTTTTTTTTTTTTAAGAGTCTCATCTCCATGTCCTCCTGCCCCTTCCCCATCTCTGATCATCTCAATTGTTCCTGCTGTCCTTGCTTTGTCCTGATCCCCCACCTGACTGTGAACTCTGCTGAGAAAAGCTTCACGACGCCACACACCACTGACTGAAGAAGTACCGAGTCGAGTACCCATGAAGACCTTTTATTTTTCTTCAGAACTTTGACTGTGAATTATTGGAAAAGGGCCCATGACCAATAAACAATGGGTGGTGGTTGTGGGGGGCATTTAAAGTTTCTGCCTTTTACTGAAGATATAAAAAGAAGATGGAATTACTTTTTTTTTTTTTCAGCTTCATTTATCAACCGTTTCTCATGTTTACCAGTGAAACTGGATTGGACACTTTGGGACTGCATCCGTATATTTGAAATGGAACACATTTATGTTCGACACGTGGCTAGAAGAACTATTGCATTATTGAAGACTGCTTGATGTTGGATTAAAGATACCCATCTACAGCGATCACCACTGCAATGGTGATTGTGATAATGAAGCTGATAGTACTCATGATAATCACCACAATCAAGTCTAAACACTCTCTGTGTTTGTCCTTTTGACAACTAGGATTGGATCGCCCACCAGAACACCAGCATTCACCTCCAGAGCTGCAAACTCCTCCGGAAACAGTCAGTCTTTTACCCTTTCACTCCTACACTGTAAAACAGAGTTCCTCACATCCGGGCCTCGGGGTCCGGAGTGCTGCTGGTTTTCTCTCCTACCAGGAAGTTAATTTCATTTACTTGGCATCCCAGGTCTTAATCGATCCCTGATTAGACAGCTAGAATGGAAACTACCTGGCAGAATAGAAAACCAGCAGTACTTTAGATCCCAAGGCCCAGATTTGAGGACCACTGCTCTAAAACCTGCTGGTTGCTAAAGGTTTCTCCTAGGAGCCGGAGGAAGCCAGTGGAGGGCTGTCACTGAATGTTTGGGAATGCTTATGAGGGACACCGCCATATTGGAAGAGTGACAACAAAAGAGAGAGAACATTATTTCTCATCGACGAGGCCTTTACTTTTGTGGCGACGTTATAGCTTGAGATTTGTTGTCACTTCTTCAAGGGGTTCTTCAGACGGTACCCTGAGAAAGGACCCCTAACAATTCCTTTTGACTTCCACGTTCAGCCCTTTTGTACACCCACACACAGCAAATTCATAGAAAACATATTAACATGATTTTATTCAATTCATCTTTCCTGACAATTATTGAGCTCCTTGGTTTCCGGTGTCAAAATGTTCCATGTGTACTGTGACCTTTTTGTTGTGTTAAAGAGTTAATACTGAATGTGTTTGAATTGTTTTTCCCCAGGTATCCAGACTGGGATGGTGAGATAGGACATGTTTCAAGGTGAATTTCTCAGCATTCAGACAATGAGCAGCCACATTTTCTACTGTGTAGCTGCTGATTTTAGCAGATTCTCACGTCATCTCTCCATTGCTCTCTCCTCCAGTTCTCTCCCCAGTCCTGCAGGTAGAGCCGCCAAGCCCTCCACCTCCTCCTCTTCCCAGAGTTCCCAGCAACGTCGCCAGAAAACCAGACATGGAGGCCGCTCTCGCTCACGGTCTCACTCCCGGTCCCGGTCGGCCAGCCCTCGTCACCACCGGGGCACATCGGGCAGAAAGGCGAGGGAGAAGCATAGAGCCCGATCACGATCGCCACACAGCTCAAGACACTCTCGCAGGTCAGATGATCAGATGACGTAGAGCTCAAAGTAAATTTCCCATTAATTTTCACCATAGGCAATAACGTTTTAACGCAGCTATCAGATTGTGAAACTACGGTATATAGTCCTTTTATGAATGTTTTCTAAGTTTGATGAAGTTTAATGCATTTTATTTTATTTATCCTTTCTTTAACCAGGGTAATCACGTTGAGATTTCCATCTCTTTTTCAAGTGGGCCCTGGCCCCAAGAAGGCAGCATACAAATAATTTCACATATAAAACAACATTAAAAACAAATGCAAATAAAAACAAGACAGTAAGAATACACAGTAAAAAATACAGCAAGTGTCTTCAAAATTCAAATAGAAAAAGACAGAATTAAAAACACTCCATGGCAAGCAGGTGTCCAATTTGTTCTTTAAAAAGCTCGATTCTAATAAGGGAATCTAGCTTCAAATCTTTTTGTAATATGTTCCAAGAAAGTGGAGCAGCATACCTGAAAGTGTGTTTCCCAAATTCTGTTCTCACAGTTGGGACATGATATAAGATCATTTTTTGATCTCAGATTGTAATGTCCACCTCTAGGTTGAACAAGTAAAGTTTGTAGCTGTCCCAGGATGGCTTTGTATCCAAACAAATACCAATGTGACTGTCTAGCCAAGATGGCGCCGCTATGTCCAGTCGACGTCGTGGTAGCTCCGCGGAGATTGTGCGCTTTTTTAGTTTTTATGTTTCTTTGTAACATCCTTTTGTGCTCAAACACATCGGCACTAACAACATACAAACGCAGCACACTTCTGGACCTAAACATTTGCACAGAACAAAGGTTTTTGTCCACTTTTTCCATTGACCCAGCGTGGCCGGCAGAGATAGTCCGAGCGAGCCACAATAACAACAGTGGAGACGCATCTACGGGGAGATGAAGAAAGCGGGGAAAACGGGGCGGAATTCGCAACAGACTGAGAGTTCAAGCCCTCCGTCCACCTCTGCCCAGCATCCTTCTTGCTAACGTCCAGTCTCTGGAAAACAAGTTGGATGATGTTCGGGCGAGGATTAGATTCCAACGTGAGTGATTGTAACATCTTTTGTCTGACGGAAACATGGCTGACCCCGCTGGTGCCGGATCGAGCCATATGCCCAACCGAGTCCTTCTCCGTTTTCCGTGCGGATAGAACAGAAGAGTCTGGTAAATCCAAGGGTGGAGGGGTTTGCTTCATGACTAACAACAAGTGGTGCAACCCCAAGGACATCAAGACTCTTTCTCGTTCCTGCTCGTCGAACCTGGAACATCTGACATCTCTTGCCCACCCATTCTACCTTCCCCGGGAGTTCAGCTCGGTCATCACCACAGCCGTCTACATACCACCACAATTGGACACCGACGTAGTACTATCGGACCTACATGATGTGTTATGTCGGCATCAGAACAAGCATCCTGACGCGGCTATGGTGGTGGCTGGAGACTTTAATAGGGCAAACCTAAAATAAGTCATGCCGAACTTTCATCAGCACATCACGTGTGCTACCAGAGGGGAAAGAACGTTGGACCACTGTTATACGCCGTTCAAGAGAGGCTACAAGGCTCTCTCTCTCCCTCCGTTCGGCAAATCGGACCATGCCGCCATTTTCCTGCTACCCGAGTATAAAGAAAGGATAGCACGGGAAGCGGTAGTGACGTGGGACGTAAAACGGTGGTCCGACCAATCAGAGGCTGTGCTACAAGACGCTCTGCGTGACGTCGACTGGGACATGTTCCAATCCAGTTCCAGGGACGTCAGCGAGTTTACGGAAGCAGTTACGAGCTTCATAGCAACGCTAGTGGACACCATCCTTCCCACGGTAAAAGTTAGGTCCTTTCCTAACCAGAAACCGTGGGTTGATAGATCCATCCGCGACGCTTTGAACGCCCGCATTGCTGCCTACAACTCTGGTCTTGTTTCCGGCAACATGGACGAGCACAAGGCAGCGTCCTATGGACTGAGAAGGGCGGTGAAGGAGGCCAAGAGGAGGTACAAGGACAGAGTGGAGTCGCAGATGGAGTAGCGCGACACCAGACGCCTCTGGCAGGGACTGCGGACTATTACGGACTACCAGGGCAGACCCCCCGCAATTGTGAGTGCCGACGCATCCCTAGCGGACGAACTGAACGCATTCTACGCTCGGTTTGAGGCTAGCAACAACAGCGCTAGCTCGCCGGCTAACAACACCACCGTTAGCGCAGCTGGAGTGAGTTCTACCGCTGGGGATGAACGCACGCTCTCCGTGACCGAGCACAGTGTGAGGAGGGCTCTGATGAAGGTGAACACCAGGAAAGCTGCTGGTCCAGATGGCATATCTGGGCGAGTACTGAAGACCTGTGCTAATCAGCTAGCTCCAGTGTTGACCACAATCTTCAACATCTCCCTGGCTGAGTCTGTGGTCCCCGCCTGCTTCAAGAGATCCACTA
Source organism: Hoplostethus mediterraneus (assembly GCA_034670385.1). Taxonomy (NCBI): domain Eukaryota; kingdom Metazoa; phylum Chordata; class Actinopteri; order Trachichthyiformes; family Trachichthyidae; genus Hoplostethus; species Hoplostethus mediterraneus. Next base: position 48,134 of record JAXDDW010000193.1, read on the forward strand.
TTGTCCCTGTGCCCAAGAATGCTTCTCCAGCATGTCTGAATGACTACCGGCCGGTGGCCCTCACCTCGGTGGTCATGAAATGCTTTGAGAGGCTGATTAAGGACTTCATCTGTGCCTTCCCCCCCCCCCCCCCCATGGACCCGCTGCAGTTTGCCTATCGTCCAAACAGATCCACGGATGATGCTGTCTCCCAGGTACTGCACACTACACTCTCTCATCTGGACAGCCAGAGGGGGAGCTATGTGAGACTACTGTTCATTGATTATAGTTCAGCCTTCAATACCATAGTTCCCTCCAGACTGGCTGGAAAGTTGATTGAGCTGGGACTGAACACCCCCCTGTGTGCCTGGATCCTGGACTTCCTGACCGCCAGACCCCAGGTGGTCAGGGTGGGCAGACACATCTCCAACCCCCTCACCCTGAACACAGGATCCCCCCAGGGTTGCGTCCTCAGCCCCCTACTTTACTCCCTGTACACACATGACTGTGGCCAGGTACAGCTCCAACTCCATCGTGAAGTTTGCTGATGACACAGTGGTGGTGGGCCTGATCTCGGACAACGATGAGAAGGCCTACCTGGAGGAAGTTGCCGATCTGACACGCTGGTGCCAGGACAACAGCCTCCTCCTGAATGTCAGCAAAACTAAGGAGCTGATTGTGGACTTTAGGAGGGCACAACATCTACAGAGGACGTACTCACCATTGGGGATTAATGGGACGACTGGAGAGGGTGAGTAGGTATAAATACCTGGGAGTCCACATCTCCGAGGATCTCACATGGACTTCATACACGGACACTCTGGTGAGGAAGGCGAGGCAGCGCCTTTACCACCTCAGGCAACTGAGGAAATTCAAGGTCTCCCGGAGGATCCTTCTGTCCTTCTACTCTGGGACTGTAGAGAACATCCTGACTGGGAGCATCACTGCCTGGTTCGGCAACAGCTCCGCTCAGGACAGGAAGGCTCTGCAGAGAGTAGTGCATTCGGCTGAACGTACTATTGGAATTACACTCCCCACCCTGCAGGACTTGTACACCAGGAGGTGCAGAACCAGAACCTGCAGGATCATGAAGGATCCTCACCACCCCAACAACGGACTGTTTCAGCTGTCTGGCAAGCGCCTCCGTAGTCATGCTGCTAAAACAGAGAGACTAAGATGGAGTTTCTTTCCTCAGGCCATCAGGACTGTGAACTCCAACCTCACCAGGGCCCCCACCTAGACCTACACACTGCCCCTCTTATACACACACACACACACACTTAGGTTAACGAATTCACATAGTTCACAGCGCATTACATTCACACATTTCCCCCATCTACCTCTTATTTTATATTTTACACTTACACTTTTATATCTTACACTTATTTTACACTTTACACACGAATCACAATTCTCATTTTCACCCCTACTGCTCGTTTTCGAGGGCTCTCTCACCCTTCGGCTTGGCCCTCAGAACAGAGTCACAAGGGGTAATGGTTGAAATCTCTCCCTATGAAATGGGACAACCCTTCAAGACCCTGATACGTCATCGATGAAGTTTACATAAACAGATGTAAGTTTGTTATCGGACATTACTATGGTATTATCACAGTGACATTTGCCGTTCATCTGATGGAGATAGAAAAGCATGGACGCTCGCAATTCGTTCACAACGTATACGTTTCACGCTACTAATCGATCAAACAAGTCATCAAATAAAAAAGACCACTGCTTCATTACCAGTCCACTTCATGACAGAATAGCGTTAGTGGTGCTCTGTAATAATAATAATAATAATACATTTTATTTCATAGGCGCCTTTCTGTCACTCAAGGACACCTTACAATGAGAGCAAATTAGACAATAAATATATAATAAAAAGAACCATAAAAGGTGTACCATATTACAAATTACAAGAATACAACATTAAAAACATTAAAAACAGGTTAAAATAAGACAATGCAATTGAGTCAGTCAGATGGAAAAGGCAATCTTAAACAGGTGGGTTTTGAGTGTGGACTTGAATTGTGAGAGTGAGTTTGTGTTCCTTATGACGGGTGGTAGAGAGTTCCAGAGCTGGGGAGCAGAGCGGCTGGAAGCTCTGCTCCCCATGGTGGTGAGACGGGCAGAGGGGACAGTCAGGTGAATGGAGGAGGAAGATCTTAGGGAGCGAGAGGGAGCGGCAACATGGAGAAGATCAGAGAGATATGGTGGAGCAAGATTGTGGATGGCTTTGAATGTGAGTAGGAGGATTTTGTAATTGATGCGGGACTTGACCGGGAGCCAGTGGAGCTGTTGCAGGACGGGAGTGATGTGGTGGATGGAAGGGGTTCTGGTGATTATACGGGCAGCTGAATTCTGGACCAGTTGAAGCTTATGGAGAGATTTGTGGGTGAGACCAAAAAGGAGAGAGTTGCAGTAGTCTAGGCGGGAGGTGACGAGGCTGTGAACCAAGATGGCAGTGGTATGAGGAGTAAGGGAGGGGCGGAGGCGGTTGATGTTGCGCAGGTGGAAATAGGCGGACCGGGTGATGTTGTTGATATGAGATTGAAATGAAAGTGCTGTCGAGGATGACACCCAGACTCTTAACCTGTGGGGAGGGGGAAATGGAGCAATTGTCAATTTCAATAGAAAAACTGTCGGTTTTGGATAGTGTTGATTTGGTGCCAATGAGGAGAACCTCAGTTTTGTCACTGTTTAGTTGAAGTAAATTTGAAGTGAACCAGGATTTTATTTCTGTCAAGCAGTCAGTAAGGGAGGAGGGCGGGAGGTTGGAGGTGGGTTTGCTGGCGAGGTAGAGCTGGGTGTCATCTGCGTAGCAGTGGAAATTGATGTTGTATTTGCGGAAGATATTGCCAAGGGTGAGAAGATAAATGATTAAGAGGAGGGGCCTACTCGATCTGTAGTCTAGCAAGCCGCTCCTAACGTTACCCTGCCAGTCTGCACTGATATTAGAGGAGCCGTAACAAGTGCAGCAACTTGCTGCTGGACTTTAGTTATATTTCGTCATATGCCATCAAAGGGGGAAATGCGACATGTAAATATGTCAAAATGCAGAACTGTCATGCACAAATCAGCCTAAAAACAATGTTGTAACGTTAGCTAGTGAGGTATTGACATCGGCATATTAGCGATTTTTTGTTATGCTTGTTATAAAGAAACAGTCTATAATACATTGAAACAACATTAAACTAAGATAATACCACGGTTAGAATATTTTTTAAATCTTTATTAACGAAGAAAATACTACATTTGTGGTTCACTTTGATGGTAGTGTAGCGGTCCCCATGATCTTCCAGTTGATTTGCAGGGCATTCTGGGAGATTTCTCCTAGCCCTTGGTTTGAAGTGTGCCCCTGAAAAATCTCCGTTTGGAGGACCATGTACTTGGCCCTACCCCTCGATCACTAGAGTATTGGGACACCCCTACCCCTTCACGTGAAAGTGCAAAACGAAGGGGAAGGGCCAAGGGGTGAATTGGGATTCGGCCTAAAAGACAATTGTTCATCAAGATGGAAACCCAGATACTTGTAAGATGACACCACCTCTATCACCCTGTTTTGTATTGTAATGATTTGAGGCATAGTAGAATACTGGATATTGGATTTAGAAAAAAACATCCACGTAGTTTTATCAGGCAAATGAGAGAAGCACCAAACGTTGGTGTCAGGTTTTTCTTCTCAGGTTAAACTACTTCAACCACAAATTGACCAAATTCAATGTGAAAAGGTGCAAAAATGCAGAACATTGCCTCGATCCCAGAATTGCCATGTCATTGCTGCTTTAATTAAAGGGAACATTTTGTTGCCAAACAGTTTAAACAGTTTGGCTGTTGCTGGGAACGTTGCCCCACTACATTGCCACAAAAAGTTGCCCTGTGTATCACCCTTAGCCGACAGTACCTACTATTGTTTTAATTTCTTGATAAATTTAGTAATTTATTAACCAATCAAATGAATCTATAACTCCACCAGGTCCAGGTCCCGTTCACGGTCCAGGTCCCGGTCCCAGTCCCGTTCTCACTCCTCACGGCGTGACCCTCCTTCCTCCTCTCACCGGCGTGGCTCTCGGTCGAGGAGCCGCGAGAGACAGTCGTCATCAGGGAAGCCGCTCAGCCGTCTCAGCAGTGCTGAGAGACTGGCCAAGAAACTACTGGAAACATCAGGTTGGAGAGAAGACACTGAAATACATTTATTTACACACAGACAGAAAGACACAGATCCTCCAAGGTCCAGGCTCTTACTTAGCAGGCTGCAAGGAGAGGAAGATGGAGGGTTTAAGAAAAACTTGAATTGAACACTCAGGCTGCAGAGGACTTTTGAGGCCTTTGAATTTAGGTAATCAAATCATTTTTAGACTGCCTGCAGTTACAAAATCACTGCTCTACCTCCTAGTCTGTGAACGCACCGCGCACCAACCTAGAGCTGCTCATGCTGGTGTGACTTCTACTGTCCTTCCTGGATCCACTCTGGACGCCTAAGGAGACAGACCTTAACTCCCCTAAACACCGAGCGTCGCAGAAACCAACCATCAAACAGAAAGAGCCACCTCTCCCAAACATCTAACACCTATCTATCAGTTGATAGATCATCTGATAATCAGGGTTATAGATCATGTGACTGTATAGAATCTGTTCTGACCCTCTTGGTCTCTGTCCCTCCAGGTGTCCAGTCCCTCTCAAACCGGTCTGGCCTGGAGGCCATGGTTCAGTCGCTGGCTCCTGCCTTACTGGCTGAGCTGGCCAAGATGAAGTCCTCCTCCTCTTCCTCCTCTAAAGGAGCAAAGCGCTCCTCCTCTCCCTCTAAAGGAGCAAAACGCTCCTCTCCTCCCTCTAAAGGAGCAAAACGCTCCTCATCTCCCTCTAAAGCAGCAAAACGCTCCTCTCCTCCCTCTAAAGGAGCAAAACGCTCCTCATCTCCCTCTAAAGGAGCAAAACAATCCTCATCTACTCCCTCTAAAGGAGGAAAACACTCCTCCTCTCTCTCTAAAGGAGGAAAGAGATCCTCCTCTGCCTCCTCATCCTCCTCTTCTTCAGCGAGGAAGGAGTCAAGTAAATTGCTGCCAGGAGCAAAGTCCAGCTCAGGGAAGAGCAAGACAACTTCTAAGGTGTGTGTGTGTGTGTGTGTGTCTGTGTCTGTGTTTATGTGTTAAATGGTTAAAATTAGCTGGTTAAATTTGCTAATTACCATCTTAGGATTTGCTGAATATTTCTCCCTCCCTCTTCCAGGAACAGTCTAGTAGTCCCTCTACCCCGGGTGCAGGCTTGTTGAGGCTGAAGGGGGTTCCTCAATCTGCCTCTCATAAAGAAGTCGTCTCTGCCCTGGAGGGCTTTGGCAAAACCACCATGGTTTTACTGCTGAGGTCCCTGCAGCAGGTACATAGAGTGTGAGACAACCCAGCATTCAGTAACTCTTAAAGATGAACAGTGTTTTGGCATTTCCCCAAGTGGAGTGGATTTCCGTCACTTTTATTCCTCTTTGGTGTTTAGTGCATCTGAGTGGAGTGTCAAACTAGCATTGTGGGTGCTTTATCGGTTTAACACGAGAGTCTACTGTCTTGCAGGCGTGTAGTAGAATCCTGTTTCTACATACTGAATTGTAAATTAAGCAAAAAGGTGTCCAGTATTTATTCAGTCTCATTCGATGTGAGTGGCAGGATAATCCTTTTTTCACACGAGCACCTAACCCTAGGGTTAGGTTTAGTGTGAATGTAAAAGTAAACATAAAAGTATAGTAATACAAGTTTGTGTGTGTGCAGGCATCTGTGTGTTTCGAGAAAGTGGAAGACGCCAAGGCTTTGACCAGCAGCAAGAACTTCACCATTAATGGATTTCCAATCACCGTTATCACAGAGAAGGTAAAACACTCGTCTCTTTCAGTCTGTGTCTCTCTTCCTCAGAAATGTACATCTTAACGTCAGTTTATAGTAGTTACCAAGATTCAAAATGTTTCTCTCTCTGTCTTTTTATCTACAGGACTTCTTTTCTCAGGAGCAAAAGAAGCTTTCTCAGAAGTAAGTAGTTTTTCTTTGTTGTTTTTTTTTACCCTTGCACTCCTTACCATTTCCCCCCTTAAACAAGATGATCTAAGAATTGAAGCTTATTCTACTGTAGGACTCATTTCAAATCACTCTAGTTTTGCGCTGAAGGCCTAAAAAGTCTTCTACTTTGTAACAAAATAGTGGCCAAGAAAGAAAGTGAATAAGAAAATGGAGAATAAACTGACAAAGCTTTAATAGAAAAAAAACCCCCAGTAACATTCAAGTTGGTCACCTCGAGGCCCATATACCAATCATGCATCAATGAGAGAAGTGCCTGCAAAAATTACAAAAGATCCCTGATATTGCCCTTTTCTCATCTTTGATCCATGAAACACTCTCTGGTCCATAGAACGCCTCTGGCCTCCAGTCCTTCCACAACCAGCACCAGCATCATGAAACAGACTCCGCCCCCTGAGCCTAAAAAAACCATCAAAAAAACTGGACTGCCTATGGCTAAAGGTGTGACCAATCAGAAAACTGCAGCCAAAACTAAAGGCCCGGTGACAATCACTAAAGCCAAAGTCTTGGTTTCCAAAGCGAAGACTGTTGCAACCAAGCGGACAACGAAAATGCAAATGAGCAAGATGGCTGCAAAGGGAGTTGTGACAAAGATGAAGGCTAAAGGAAGCGCTACTAAGTCCAAGACCTTGGGGTCCAAGTCCAAGGCTCCGGAAACTAAACCTGAAACGGTGAAGAACCCCAAGTCTGAGGAATCTGAAACCAAGGAGAAAGATTCTCTGGTGGTGTCCGAAGGTTGTCAAGACATCACTGAGGCTGCTGACGCTCCAAACATGACGGTTGCTGAAACTAAGCAGGAAGCAGAACTTGACAAAGCTGTTCTTGAGGTAACAGAGGTTAAGGCAGACGAACAGATGGACACGGGACCGGAGAAAACAGGAGCTGAGGCAGCAGAACTCAAGGAGATAGAAAGTGGCCCTGACAGAAGCAAGTCTTTGGAGCAGGAGGGCACAGGAAGTCCAACCAAAGCTGCTGTGGAGGCAATGCCAAACAATTCGCCCGACAGAGGGCTGGAGACAACCACACTGCAAAAAGGTATGGTTTAGACCATGTGATGAAGGGATGGATGAAGTACCTTACATTGGAAGTATTTGAATGTGGTGTAGAATGTGATTGTAGAAAATACATCATAAACAAATATGTAATTATATAATTCTTCTTGTGAATTGTGTTTATACTGAACTAGTTTGTATGTGCTGTTTAATTCTATACTTTTATTTTGATGATTTTTAAAATATTGTAATATGACATAATGTACTTCATAATTTCATAAACTGCATGATAAAGAAAAGTCCCACTTCCAACCAGTGGAAACTGAGATTTCTAGGGATGTCCTCGATCCAATCTCAAAGATCGGTATCCGGGCCAATCAAGGTATTTTTTAACTGATCGGTATCGGCTTTATTGAGGCTTAGGCCCGATCCTTTGTTTTACATCAGCTGTCAGTCAATTGTCAGCACAATTTGTAGCAGGACACGGCTAAAATGTCTGTGGAAATATTTTAAATTAGAAAACAAAAGCAGTCCAACCGTCACTTGTAATGTCTGCAATGCAAGCATTTTGTGAGGTGGTTGGAACAGAGCTGCATTCAATACTCAATACAATTTGATACGGCACCTAAAAAATAAACACTCAGCTCAGGCTACATCCACACTAATTTGTTTTAAAATGGGAGTTTTGAAACTAACTAATGAATGAGTATGCAATACTGCACGCTTTAAATCAAAACTGGAGTCAATTGACTGTGCAGTGAGGCTAAGTAATGATATTGGCAAACATCATAACTCCAAATGTCTTTGGTAAAGCCAATAACAGTCGCATCTGATAAAAGACCTCGTTGGTGGTCCACGAACGTTGTCTTGAAAAGCTCAGGGAGGGCAACGTCTGAAATGTAGTGTCGAGAGGCCATACCGTGGCTCCAAAAGCTCCAAAAGATGGCAAAAACCTGTATTCTCTACCACAGCGATGGGCTGGTCATCCAAAGTGATTAATTCAATTACCCTCTCTGTAATCTTTTTGGCCTCGTCGCTGTCTCGAGGAAATTTCTCGGATCAGGACTCCGTATCAGCAGATACTCGATATTAAATGACTTGTATCGGGGGCATAAAAAACTTGATTGGGACATCCCTAGAGATTTATAAATTCTTGCCTTAAATCAACCTGATCATTTAAAGAAGAGGCGGCAGCAGGGGAACTGGAAATGACCGAGGAGGCCTCCGAAACTGTCGTCCAGGAGTCAGCCGCATCTGCCACACTGGTGACCGACCAGCAACCAACAGCATCCACACCTGCTGCATCCACAATGACCATCGTGGAAGTCCAACCTCTGAATTTCAGCCAAATAAGTGAGACATTAGAGTTGTGAGTTGTGGGGGATTGTTTGGCATAAACATGGTCCAAATTAAAGACTAAGTTATTGGATCAGCAGCTTCAGTCCAAAAGTATTGGCATCCACCTTCAAACCCTAGTGTGTGTATGTGTGTGTTTGGACACAATGGTTCTTACATGTTCCTGTACATCTCTCTGGCTGTCTCCGTCATTCTCTGTCTCGTCTCTTTCACAGAATGTGTCAACATGCAAGGCTGCGACAAGGCCAAGGTAGGTTTCCTCATATCACTTGGTTACACCTGTAATATTTATACGTCTGTAATGTGACATATACCCCCTCCATTGTTCCAGTTCCTGAAGCTTAATAAGAAGCAGGTGATGATAACTAACTTACCCACGTGGCCCGACCACTGCTACACCGAGGAGGACGTTGTGAGACTGCTGGCGCCGTTTGGATTCAAGTATTTTGAAGACCCCTTATGCAACCTTTTTGTTCTGCCTCAAGAACGCATGGTAAGGACCAGATGAGATAGGGTCTACCGACTTCACCGTAATATACTGATGTTGAAAAATGTTTTGTCCTTGTAATCTGGCATCCATCCATCCATCTCATCCCAGCAGTAACATGTCTGGTTTTCCTTCCAGGCCTTCTTCTTTATACCGTCCGCGGTGAAGCTGTACAACATGCTGCAGACCTTTGTGAAAAAGCCACTGTGCCTCAAAGGGTTTACACTCTCTGCCCACGTGGTGGCTGAAGGCTTGAACATGACACTGGTAGACACACACACACACACACACACACACACACACACACACACACACACAGACCATGTATATCCACGCATATACATATAGACACACACACCAAGTCAGTAGTGCAGTGACACTGAGTTCATATAGTGAATCACAGAATACCAGGATCACTCTGCTTTTAGCAAAACATTCATGGAAGGAATATTCATTCAAAACTGTCTGATGTGTCTGTTTCAGGGAGGGTTTTATCAAGATCTGATGTGCCTGGGCAATGTTGTAAGTCTCTCTCTCTCTCTCTCTCTCTCTCTCTCTCTCTCTCTCTCTCTCACACACACACGCACGCCTATTTTAAGCCTACTTGCCTACACTCCTAGATTGGCCAGTTTCTCTGGGAGTAAAATGCGTAGAGCAAGGCACTAACACTGCCAGGGTTGGGGGTTCAACTCCCTAGATCAAGGCACTAAGGCCCAATCCCATTTCTGGTTTTGGTGATAATAATGGTATTATCACAATGGCATTTGCCATTTATCTGATGGAGATAGAAAAGCCTGGACGCTCGCGATTCATTCACAACTTATACGTTTCAAGCTATCAATCAATTAAACAAGTCATCAAATAATAAAGACCACTGCTTCATTACCGGGCCACTTCATGACAGAATAGCTAGCAACCCGTGCTCCAACCCTGCCCATCCGCATTGATATTACAGGAGCCGTAACAAGTGCAGCAACTTCGCTGCTGGAAGTAAAATTTCGGGGTCATATTCCATCAAAGGGGGGAAATGAGAAATATGTCAAAATGCGGGACTCTCATGCACAAATCAGCCTAAAAACGATGTTGTAATGTTAGCTAGATAGACATCAGCATACTAGCGAATTTTTTTTGTTATGCTTATTATAAAGAAAAGGTCTATAATACATTGAAACAACATTTAACTAAGATACGATGGTTATCATGCTTTTAAAATCTTTATTAATGAAGAAAATACTACATGGTTTTCTTTTGTAGCTTGTGCAGCGCTTGCCACCATCTTGCTGATGATTCGCAAGACATTCTTTGAGATTTCTCATAACACTCGGTTTTGAGTGTGCCTTTAACAAACCTCCATTTGGAGGGACCGGTAGCCCTAACACTTCGCCCTACCCCTCCCAACAGGAATCGGGACTCCCTACGCGTGAACGCGCAAAATGGAGGGGTAGGGCTAAGTGATAGGGGGTGTATTGGGATTGGGCCTAACACTGCCAGGGTTAGGGTCCACTAAATGGTAAATTGTGTTAATCGTATAAAACAGTTTGTTAGCAATTTGATAAAACACATGACATAAAAAACCCAAGTCTGTAAAAGTATTTTTAAAGCTCATTGAAACCAACGATGCGGTGATGTCACAAATGTGTCTCTGTCTCCCTCCCTGTACTTCCTGGTTTCCGGTGTCCTCATGCAGACGGTTGACAAGACGACACTGAATGAGCGAGTCGTGATTGTGTGGAATGTTTCCCAGCAGTGAAGCTGAGACACTCAGGGCGATGCTGAGAGCGTCAGGAACTACCTGCCTCTGCTGGGCAAGGTAACACAGGATCTACCTTTGTCTTATGAGCAAGGCACACACACTAGTCTCTTCACACTCAGCCCTCTGTCTTACTGTGTGTATTGTGTGTGTGTTGTGTGTGTGTGTGTGTGTGTGTGTGTGCGCCCAGATGTATATTGATTTGAGACCTTGGAGGACGTGGACCGGGTGGGGTTCTGGTTCAGCCACCTGCAGCCTCACCCCAGCTACAACATCAAGAGCTGAAAAAACCACGAGGCATCACTCCAACGAAAGGTAAGCACGTTGAAAGGTGCAGTGATGACAAGACAGGTGAAAGTTATTATGGAGAAAATGTGGACACATTGCTTTATCCACAGTGCTAATGGACCCCCAGAGTGCGCTGCTGCACAACAAGGATGCTGTTGCCGGGACAACCACCCCGACAACTGGCGTCACCACTAACCGTGCGGGTCCGTCTCCACCGTTCTGGATTCGGCTGAATTCTCCTCCCTTCTTCTTTCCCCACCATCTCTCCTGACTTCAGCATCCCAGGTAAGGTTCACGTCAGGTGCTGTGGTACATTAGCATGTCACTGAACTACAACAACCACAATTCACTGTTGATGTCCATTCTCTCCTCTCAGACTACATGACAGTCACAGGGTTGGGTGACATTGAGGTAAGTCCATCTCTCTTTTAACCCCTCTCTGACTTCCCTTTGACTTTCCAGATTTTACCTTTGAAAGGTTTTAACCAAATGCTATATAGCCATTTCAGAATCGAGCTTCTCACTCGCTTTTCACTATTCACACCGGTTAGAAAACACACCTTGTCATAAATGAGTACTTGGAGCTGCAGTGCCTTTGCCCAACCACATCCTCGTCTCCTCCAGGTTGCGGGTTGCGGTGCTCAGGTTCCCACCATGGTCATGATAACTGGTCTACCGAGACTGGCTACAGCCACCCAGGACGTAGCCAAGCTGGTCTGGCCCTACTAACGACGTACATAGCAAGTTCAGACTCTACTACTACGTGATGGTCCTGCCGCTACAGAGGAGGGTAAGGGAGATGCCGCACACACTGACACACACACACACACACACACATACATACAGCTACAACTATTCTGAACCTACAGTTTCAAACCAGCAAATCTCTCTCTCTCCCCCCCCTCCAGGCCTTTGTGTATTTCATGAATGGTTTCAGTGCTGTGATTTTATCCGCGATCACATTGAAAACCCGTTGTCTGTCCAAGAGTCTGAGCTCACCCTCCACTTCCTCCTGCAGCCCATGCAGCCCCCATGCAGTGAGGTATGGACACACACACACACAACACACACACACACACACACACACACACAGATAAGACAGACAAGCATAAACATGCACACATACGAAACAAACACATGACATGGTATCAGATATACATAGAACACTCATACTCTATACAAAAACAATCAATCAATGAATAAGAGTGTCAGCTAGCTGTGATCCTTTATCTTTGTGCAGGAAATGATGTACCAAACCCTGATGGAGTGGAGCAACACTGTAAGTAAGAGTTAATAGTTGGGATTTTGATCGATGACCCACTCAGCCCCCGACCATAGGGTGAAAGGGTGCCCCAGGAGGTATTAACGGAGGGCGCTGACCGCCCACCTTGATGGCCAGACACTCCTTCTCGACCGTGGCTGTACCTAGTCTCGCGTTCTGCCAGTTTCCGATTATGTACAGCACCAGGCGGTCAACCCCTCCACCTGCTGTGACAAAACGGCCCTCTGCCCAATGCGTCAGTCTGGAGGCAAAAGGGGAGAGAGAAGTCAGGCGTATGCAAAACAGATTCCCCACGAGGGCTAATTCCACTCTATCAAACGCCTGCTGGCACCGGCTCCATCCACTGGACCCGATCTGGCACACACCTTTCAGGTTAAGTCGGTCAAGGGGCTGGTCAGCTCCGAGAAGCCGGATGAACCTCCGGTAATAGCCAGCAGCCCCAGGAACCGCTTCAAATCTTTTTTTTTAATAGAAAAAAACCCCAGTAACATTCAGTTGGTCACCTCGAGGCCCATATACCAATCATGCATCATGAGAAAGTGCCTGCAAAAATTACAAAAGATCCCTGATATTGCCCTTTTCTCATCTTTGATCCATGAAACACTCTCTGGTCCATAGAACGCCTCTGGCCTCCAGTCCTTCCACAACCAGCACCAGCATCATGAAACAGACTCCGCCCCCTGAGCCTAAAAAAAACCATCAAAAAAACTGGACTGCCTATGGCTAAAGGTGTGACCAATCAGAAAACTGCAGCCAAAACTAAAGGCCCGGTGACAATCACTAAAGCCAAAGTCTTGGTTTCCAAAGCGAAGACTGTTGCAACCAAGCGGACAACGAAAATGCAAATGAGCAAGATGGCTGCAAAGGGAGTTGTGACAAAGATGAAGGCTAAAGGAAGCGCTACTAAGTCCAAGACCTTGGGGTCCAAGTCCAAGGCTCCGGAAACTAAACCTGAAACGGTGAAGAACCCCAAGTCTGAGGAATCTGAAACCAAGGAGAAAGATTCTCTGGTGGTGTCCGAAGGTTGTCAAGACATCACTGAGGCTGCTGACGCTCCAAACATGACGGTTGCTGAAACTAAGCAGGAAGCAGAACTTGACAAAGCTGTTCTTGAGGTAACAGAGGTTAAGGCAGACGAACAGATGGACACGGGACCGGAGAAAACAGGAGCTGAGGCAGCAGAACTCAAGGAGATAGAAAGTGGCCCTGACAGAAGCAAGTCTTTGGAGCAGGAGGGCACAGGAAGTCCAACCAAAGCTGCTGTGGAGGCAATGCCAAACAATTCGCCCGACAGAGGGCTGGAGACAACCACACTGCAAAAAGGTATGGTTTAGACCATGTGATGAAGGGATGGATGAAGTACCTTACATTGGAAGTATTTGAATGTGGTGTAGAATGTGATTGTAGAAAATACATCATAAACAAATATGTAATTATATAATTCTTCTTGTGAATTGTGTTTATACTGAACTAGTTTGTATGTGCTGTTTAATTCTATACTTTTATTTTGATGATTTTTAAAATATTGTAATATGACATAATGTACTTCATAATTTCATAAACTGCATGATAAAGAAAAGTCCCACTTCCAACCAGTGGAAACTGAGATTTCTAGGGATGTCCTCGATCCAATCTCAAAGATCGGTATCCGGGCCAATCAAGGTATTTTTTAACTGATCGGTATCGGCTTTATTGAGGCTTAGGCCCGATCCTTTGTTTTACATCAGCTGTCAGTCAATTGTCAGCACAATTTGTAGCAGGACACGGCTAAAATGTCTGTGGAAATATTTTAAATTAGAAAACAAAAGCAGTCCAACCGTCACTTGTAATGTCTGCAATGCAAGCATTTTGTGAGGTGGTTGGAACAGAGCTGCATTCAATACTCAATACAATTTGATACGGCACCTAAAAAATAAACACTCAGCTCAGGCTACATCCACACTAATTTGTTTTAAAATGGGAGTTTTGAAACTAACTAATGAATGAGTATGCAATACTGCACGCTTTAAATCAAAACTGGAGTCAATTGACTGTGCAGTGAGGCTAAGTAATGATATTGGCAAACATCATAACTCCAAATGTCTTTGGTAAAGCCAATAACAGTCGCATCTGATAAAAGACCTCGTTGGTGGTCCACGAACGTTGTCTTGAAAAGCTCAGGGAGGGCAACGTCTGAAATGTAGTGTCGAGAGGCCATACCGTGGCTCCAAAAGCTCCAAAAGATGGCAAAAACCTGTATTCTCTACCACAGCGATGGGCTGGTCATCCAAAGTGATTAATTCAATTACCCTCTCTGTAATCTTTTTGGCCTCGTCGCTGTCTCGAGGAAATTTCTCGGATCAGGACTCCGTATCAGCAGATACTCGATATTAAATGACTTGTATCGGGGGCATAAAAAACTTGATTGGGACATCCCTAGAGATTTATAAATTCTTGCCTTAAATCAACCTGATCATTTAAAGAAGAGGCGGCAGCAGGGGAACTGGAAATGACCGAGGAGGCCTCCGAAACTGTCGTCCAGGAGTCAGCCGCATCTGCCACACTGGTGACCGACCAGCAACCAACAGCATCCACACCTGCTGCATCCACAATGACCATCGTGGAAGTCCAACCTCTGAATTTCAGCCAAATAAGTGAGACATTAGAGTTGTGAGTTGTGGGGGATTGTTTGGCATAAACATGGTCCAAATTAAAGACTAAGTTATTGGATCAGCAGCTTCAGTCCAAAAGTATTGGCATCCACCTTCAAACCCTAGTGTGTGTATGTGTGTGTTTGGACACAATGGTTCTTACATGTTCCTGTACATCTCTCTGGCTGTCTCCGTCATTCTCTGTCTCGTCTCTTTCACAGAATGTGTCAACATGCAAGGCTGCGACAAGGCCAAGGTAGGTTTCCTCATATCACTTGGTTACACCTGTAATATTTATACGTCTGTAATGTGACATATACCCCCTCCATTGTTCCAGTTCCTGAAGCTTAATAAGAAGCAGGTGATGATAACTAACTTACCCACGTGGCCCGACCACTGCTACACCGAGGAGGACGTTGTGAGACTGCTGGCGCCGTTTGGATTCAAGTATTTTGAAGACCCCTTATGCAACCTTTTTGTTCTGCCTCAAGAACGCATGGTAAGGACCAGATGAGATAGGGGTCTACCGACTTCACCGTAATATACTGATGTTGAAAAATGTTTTGTCCTTGTAATCTGGCATCCATCCATCCATCTCATCCCAGCAGTAACATGTCTGGTTTTCCTTCCAGGCCTTCTTCTTTATACCGTCCGCGGTGAAGCTGTACAACATGCTGCAGACCTTTGTGAAAAAGCCACTGTGCCTCAAAGGGTTTACACTCTCTGCCCACGTGGTGGCTGAAGGCTTGAACATGACACTGGTAGACACACACACAGACCATGTATATCCACGCATATACATATAGACACACACACCAAGTCAGTAGTGCAGTGACACTGAGTTCATATAGTGAATCACAGAATACCAGGATCACTCTGCTTTTAGCAAAACATTCATGGAAGGAATATTCATTCAAAACTGTCTGATGTGTCTGTTTCAGGGAGGGTTTTATCAAGATCTGATGTGCCTGGGCAATGTTGTAAGTCTCTCTCTCTCTCTCTCTCTCTCTCTCTCTCTCTCTCTCTCTCACACACACACGCACGCCTATTTTAAGCCTACTTGCCTACACTCCTAGATTGGCCAGTTTCTCTGGGAGTAAAATGCGTAGAGCAAGGCACTAACACTGCCAGGGTTGGGGGTTCAACTCCCTAGATCAAGGCACTAAGGCCCAATCCCATTTCTGGTTTTGGTGATAATAATGGTATTATCACAATGGCATTTGCCATTTATCTGATGGAGATAGAAAAGCCTGGACGCTCGCGATTCATTCACAACTTATACGTTTCAAGCTATCAATCAATTAAACAAGTCATCAAATAATAAAGACCACTGCTTCATTACCGGGCCACTTCATGACAGAATAGCTAGCAACCCGTGCTCCAACCCTGCCCATCCGCATTGATATTACAGGAGCCGTAACAAGTGCAGCAACTTCGCTGCTGGAAGTAAAATTTCGGGGTCATATTCCATCAAAGGGGGGAAATGAGAAATATGTCAAAATGCGGGACTCTCATGCACAAATCAGCCTAAAAACGATGTTGTAATGTTAGCTAGATAGACATCAGCATACTAGCGAATTTTTTTTGTTATGCTTATTATAAAGAAAAGGTCTATAATACATTGAAACAACATTTAACTAAGATACGATGGTTATCATGCTTTTAAAATCTTTATTAATGAAGAAAATACTACATGGTTTTCTTTTGTAGCTTGTGCAGCGCTTGCCACCATCTTGCTGATGATTCGCAAGACATTCTTTGAGATTTCTCATAACACTCGGTTTTGAGTGTGCCTTTAACAAACCTCCATTTGGAGGGACCGGTAGCCCTAACACTTCGCCCTACCCCTCCCAACAGGAATCGGGACTCCCTACGCGTGAACGCGCAAAATGGAGGGGTAGGGCTAAGTGATAGGGGGTGTATTGGGATTGGGCCTAACACTGCCAGGGTTAGGGTCCACTAAATGGTAAATTGTGTTAATCGTATAAAACAGTTTGTTAGCAATTTGATAAAACACATGACATAAAAAACCCAAGTCTGTAAAAGTATTTTTAAAGCTCATTGAAACCAACGATGCGGTGATGTCACAAATGTGTCTCTGTCTCCCTCCCTGTACTTCCTGGTTTCCGGTGTCCTCATGCAGACGGTTGACAAGACGACACTGAATGAGCGAGTCGTGATTGTGTGGAATGTTTCCCAGAGTGAAGCTGAGACACTCAGGGCGATGCTGAGAGGCGTCAGGAACTACCTGCCTCTGCTGGGCAAGGTACACACAGGATCTACCTTTGTCTTATGAGCAAGGCACACACACTAGTCTCTTCACACTCAGCCCTCTGTCTTACTGTGTGTATTGTGTGTGTGTGTGTGTGTGTGTGTGTGTGTGTGTGTGCGCCCAGATGTATATTGAGTTTGAGACCTTGGAGGACGTGGACCGGGTGGGGTTCTGGTTCAGCCACCTGCAGCCTCACCCCAGCTACAACATCAAGAGGCTGAAAAAACCACGAGGCATCACTCCAACGAAAGGTAAGCACGTTGAAAGGTGCAGTGATGACAAGACAGGTGAAAGTTATTATGGAGAAAATGTGGACACATTGCTTTATCCACAGTGCTAATGGACCCCCAGAGTGCGCTGCTGCACAACAAGGATGCTGTTGCCGGGACAACCACCCCGACAACTGGCGTCACCATACCGTGCGGGTCCGTCTCACCGTTCTGGATTCGGCTGAATTCTCCTCCCTTCTTCTTTCCCACCATCTCTCCTGACTTCAGCATCCCAGGTAAGGTTCACGTCAGGTGCTGTGGTACATTAGCATGTCACTGAACTACAACAACCACAATTCACTGTTGATGTCCATTCTCTCCTCTCAGACTACATGACAGTCACAGGGTTGGGTGACATTGAGGTAAGTCCATCTCTCTTTTAACCCCTCTCTGACTTCCCTTTGACTTTCCAGATTTTACCTTTGAAAGGTTTTAACCAAATGCTATATAGCCATTTCAGAATCGAGCTTCTCACTCGCTTTTCACTATTCACACCGGTTAGAAAACACACCTTGTCATAAATGAGTACTTGGAGCTGCAGTGCCTTTGCCCAACCACATCCTCGTCTCCTCCAGGTTGCGGGTTGCGGTGCTCAGGTTCCCACCATGGTCATGATAACTGGTCTACCGGAGACTGGCTACAGCCACCAGGACGTAGCCAAGCTGGTCTGGCCCTACTACGACGTACATAGCATGTTCAGACTCTACTACTACGTGATGGTCCTGCCGCTACAGAGGAGGGTAAGGGAGATGCCGCACACACTGACACACACACACACACACACACATACATACAGCTACAACTATTCTGAACCTACAGTTTCAAACCAGCAAATCTCTCTCTCTCCCCCCCTCCAGGCCTTTGTGTATTTCAGTGAATGGTTTCAGTGCTGTGATTTTATCCGCGATCACATTGAAAACCCGTTGTCTGTCCAAGAGTCTGAGCTCACCCTCCACTTCCTCCTGCAGCCCATGCAGCCCCCATGCAGTGAGGTATGGACACACACACACACACACACACACACACACACACACACAGATAAGACAGACAAGCATAAACATGCACACATACGAAACAAACACATGACATGGTATCAGATATACATAGAACACTCATACTCTATACAAAACAATCAATCAATGAATAAGAGTGTCAGCTAGCTGTGATCCTTTATCTTTGTGCAGGAAATGATGTACCAAACCCTGATGGAGTGGAGCAACACTGTAAGTAAGAGTTTAATAGTTGGGATTTTGATCGATGACCCACTCAGCCCCCGACCATAGGGTGAAAGGGTGCCCCAGGAGGTATTAACGGAGGGCGCTGACCGCCCACTTGATGGCCAGACACTCCTTCTCGACCGTGCTGTACCTAGTCTCGCGTTCTGCCAGTTTCCGATTATGTACAGCACCAGGCGGTCAACCCCTCCACCTGCTGTGACAAAACGGCCCTCTGCCCAATGCGTCAGTCTGGAGGCAAAAGGGGAGAGAGAAGTCAGGCGTATGCAAAACAGATTCCCCACAGAGGGCTAATTCCACTCTATCAAACGCCTGCTGGCACCGCTCCATCCACTGGACCCGATCTGGCACACCCTTTCAGGTTAAGTCGGTCAAGGGGCTGGTCAGCTCCGAGAAGCCCGGGATGAACCTCCGGTAATAGCCAGCCAGCCCCAGGAACCGCTTCAACTCTTTTTTTTGTCTTGGGTCTCGGGCAGGCTGCAACTGCTGCGGTTTTATCTACCTGGGGCCGCACCAGCCCTCCCCCAATTGGTACCCCAGATACCATACCTCCCTCCGTCCAACCGCTTCTTTGTGTTGGCCATGAGCTCTGCCTGCCTCAGCACTGCTCCCACCTGCTGCATGTCCTGTTCAAGTCAAGTCAAGTCAAGAGTTTTATTTGTCACATACATATACATGCAGTGAAATGCAAAGTGGCAATGCTCACGGGAATGTGCAAAAGGGCATATTACAAAATATTTAACATTAAAAAAACCAGCACAATATTTACAGTGCAAGAAATATAAAAAGTACAATAATTACAGTAGAGCTCTTATATAAAACAACACACAATATGTACAATAAGAGCACTTAATAAAATATAAAATATGAAGTGTAAAATATAAAATAAGAGGTAGATGGGGGAAATGTGTGAATGTAATGCGCTGTGAACTATGTGAATTTGTTATCCTAAGTGTGTGTATGTGTATGTGTATAAGAGGGGCAGTGTGTAGGTCTAGATGGGGGCCCTGGTGAGGTCGGAGTTCACAGTCCTGATGGCCTGAGGAAAGAAACTCTGTCTCAGTCTCTCTGTTTTAGCAGCATGACTACGGAGGCGCTTGCCTGACCGCAGCAGCTGAAACGTTGTTGGGGTGGTGAGGATCCTTCATGATCCTGCAGGCTCTGGTTCTGCACCTCCTGGTGTACAAGTCCTGCAGGGTGGGGAGTGTAATTCCAATAGTACGTTCAGCCGAACGCACTACTCTCTGCAGAGCCTTCCTGTCCTGAGCGGAGCTGTTGCCGAACCAGGCAGTGATGCTCCCAGTCAGGATGCTCTCTACAGCCCCAGAGTAGAAGGACAGAAGGATCCTCCGGGAGACCTTGAATTTCCTCAGTTGCCTGAGGTGGTAAAGGCGCTGCCTCGCCTTCCTCACCAGAGTGTCCGTGTATGTAGTCCATGTCAGATCCTCGAAGATGTGGACTCCCAGGTATTTATACCTGCTCACCCTCTCCACAGTCGTCCCATTTAATCCTCAGTGGTGAATACGTCCTCTGTAGATGTTGTGCCCTCCTAAAGTCCACGATCAGCTCCTTAGTGTTGCTGATGTTCAGGAGGAGGCTGTTGTCCTGGCACCAGAGTGTCAGATCGGCAACTTCCTCCACGTAGGCCTTCTCATCGTTGTCCGAGATCAGGCCCACCACCACTGTGTCATCAGCAAACTTCACGATGGAGTTGGAGCTGTACCTGGCCACACAGTCATGTGTGTACAGGGAGTACAGTAGGGGGCTGAGGACACAACCCTGGGGGGATCCTGTGTTCAGGGTGAGGGGGTTGGAGGTGTGTCTGCCCACCCTGACCACCTGGGGTCTGGCGGTCAGGAAGTCCAGGATCCAGGCACACAGGGGGGTGTTCAACTTTCCAGCCAGTCTGGAGGGGACTATGGTATTGAAGGCTGAACTATAATCAATGAACAGCAGTCTCACATAGCCCCCCCTCTGGCTGTCCAGATGAGAGAGTGTGGTGTGCAGTACCTGGGAGAGAGCATCATCCGTGGATCTATTTGGACGATAGGCAAACTGCAGCGGGTCCATGGAGAGGGGGAGGAAGGCGCAGATGTAGTCCTTAATCAGCCTCTCAAAGCATTTCATGACCACCGAGGTGAGGGCCACCGGCCGGTAGTCATTCAGACATGCTGGAGAAGCATTCTTGGGCACAGGGACAATAGTGTATCTTTTGAAGCAGGTGGGGACCACAGACTCAGCCAGGGAGATGTTGAATATCTTGGTGAACACTGGAGCTAGCTGATTAGCACAGGTCTAAAGTACTCGCCCAGATATGCTATCTGGACCAGCAGCTTTCTTGGTGTTCACCTTCATCAGAGCCCTCCTCACACTGTGCTCGGTCACGGAGAGCGTGCGTTCATCCCCAGCGGTAGAACTCACTCCAGCTGCGCTAACGGTGGTGTTGTTAGCCGGCGAGCTAGCGCTGTTGTTGCTAGCCCCAAACCGAGCGTAGAATGCGTTCAGTTCGTCCGCTAGGGATGCGTCGGCACTCACAATTGCGGGGGGTCTGCCCTGGTGGTCCGTAATAGTCCGTAGTCCCTGCCAGAGGCGTCTGGTGTCGCGCTGCTCCATCTGCGACTCCACTCTGTCCTTGTACCTCCTCTTGGCTTCCTTCACCGCCTTCCTCAGTCCATAAGCCGCTGCCTTGTGCTCGTCCATATTGCCGGAAACAAGACCAGAGTTGTAGGCAGCAGTGCGGACGTTCAAAGCGTCGCGGATGGATCTATCAACCCACGATTTCTGGTTAGGAAAGGACCTAAGTTTTACTGTGGGGACGATGGTGTCCACTAGTGTTGCTATGAAGCTCGTAACTGCTTCTGTAAACTCGCTGACGTCCCTGGAACTGGATTGGAACATGTCCCAGTCGATGTTCCCAGCTGTCACTGTAGATGATAACATCATCCAGGTAGGCAGCTGCATACGCAGCATGTGGGTGCAGCACCCGGTCCATGAGGCGCTGGAATGTGGCGGGGGCGCCGAACAAGCCGAACAGGAGTGTCACAAATTGGTTAAAATTTGTTATTTTCCCGGAACTCTGGAGAGAAGGGAATCTGCCGGTATCCCTTGGTTTAATCCAGTGTCATAAAAAGCAAGCGTTGCCTAACCGGTCTAGTAGCTGGTCGACCCGGGGCATGCGGTAGTCCACACAGAACCGCATAGACTCAAGCCCGATGAATTGCGCCTGCACAACTTTACACTTATGCTCGGGTAGACGATACGGCCGGGTGCGTGGTCTGTATGTGGTGGTGAATGAGCGCTGTGCGTCCTGGCAGGGGAGAAAACACATCGGCAAATCGCTGCTGCAAGGCGGTCACGTCTGCACTCTGGCCTGGCCTGGTGAGAGATGGTTATTTGATTGGCTTGGATTTTGGAACCCCTGGACCCAACTCATCTCTCTCTCAATCACCGAGGTGGCCAGCGAGATGGGCCCCACCTCCCTCCATGCTATAAGGAGTTTGAAGTGATAAATTTGTGTCATTCCACCCCTGTCAGTACACTCAACGTCATAGTCGAGACCCCCAACTCGCCGTGTGACTACGAAGGGTCCTTGCCACCTGGTGGTAAAAATTGCCTTAGCTCCCTCTGTCTGCCTGGAACAAATTCTCATGTGACAGCTGCCGCAGCGTACGAGTTTTGCTCGCAGGTCCATAACATACAGAATCTCATTTTTGCTGGTGCTTGGCCCTTCCTCCCAGCTTTTTTTAGTTAAGTCCAACATCCCCTGGGGTCTCCTGCCAAACAGTAGCTCAAAGGGAGAAAATCCTGTGGAGGCCTGGGGTACCTCCTGCACTGCAAATAAGAGAGGGCCCAGCCATTTATCCCAATTTCGACTATCATGAAATGCACATTAAAGAAACAAGAATGCTTCCAATCCCTGAGAGAAAGGAGAGGAAGGAGAGAAAGGTGTTTGGATGCCCACTATTGTGTTTCTCTTTCAGCCTGTTGCAGACCCAGACTCTCTGGAGGACAGGTTGCTGTGTGTGGACATGTACAAGGCACGTTTGGACACCATCAAAACACTCCTCGAGATTGTGACCAAAGCTGCGCCCATTGTCAGCTTCCTGCCGCTTGCCAACAGGGTATGAGCAAATTTATTACATTCATTACATTTGGACGTTAATCTGACTCGATGTTGGGAAGCTACTTTGAACATGTTTTACAAAGAGTACATATGCTTCTGTTAACTAAAGTTACATTAGAAAAGGTATTGTATTGTATCATATTGTATTCATCTGCAATGAAGATACAATCATCTGCAATGTCGTATTATATAACATTCCTCCCCTTCCTCCATCTCTCTCTCTCTCTCCCCCTCTCCCCCCTCCTTCCCTTCTCCAGGTATGCTTTGAGATAGGTAACTCGTGTGACTTAACGGAGCTGGTGAAGACTTGCAACAGTCTCCCAGGCTTCACTAAGAAACAGCGTCACAGATTCAGGTTCGTTGATAACCTGTCTGTGAGAGAGTAGATGGCAAGAGAGAAGGGGGGAGGGATTGATAGATGGTGGGAGGGGGGAATGGATGGCTAGAAGGATGGATGAATGGGTATTTTAAATTGTTTCCATGGATAGCAACTAACTGAATAACTGTTTTTTTCCCCAGGTTGCTAATTGGAGAATTTCAAAGGTGAGTCTGTCAGACAAATGAAGGTTTCACACCAAACCCAATTATGGTCTGTAGTTGGAGTGTAGTTTTTACAATTTCAGAACTGCAGAATGTGTTTTTATTTCATGATGTTCTGCTGTAGTTGAACCTATTCAAGTTAATAAAGAACCAAAAATCTGACAATATTATGACGATAGTAATCTAGCAAACAGTATCTAGTAAAATAACATTTTAGCTCTTATTGTGCAAAACTGTTCCCCTTCTCAGTATTTCAAGTAATACATTTTTACCGTCTGAAATGTTACTATTTTGTATTTGTATTTTCTCCTTAGTCCATGTATAACTTCAATAATGTTCAGTAGTCACCTTTACCATCCAGCAGCCATCTTGTGAGAGCAGGTAGGTTCATTTCCTACTTAGTCCCACCAGTGATTCTTGTGCGTTTTTCATTTCAGTGCTAACTTCATAAGGAACTATCTAAAGAAGAACGACAATAGTAGAGTAAACCTAAGGGTTGGGGAGAGAGGCAAAACTTGTGCCACCATGAAGGGAAGCCAACCCTTTCCTTACGGGTGGCAAGCAGCCCAACCAGCCGGTGCTGCTGGATCCACCCCTTCCGAACCTGTTGCAACAGGACCCAATGCTACTGCCGACAGCAAATCAAGTGAAGTTGCCATGGACACTGCCGTCATTCCCGTCGCAGAGGAAGATGTAGAGAAAGCAAAAGAGGCTTCACCAACCACCTCTGTTTCTACCATTGGTTTGACCTCTCCTCTTACGACCATCACCAGTGGAAACACTGTCCCCGCCACTTCCAGACCCGCACCGTCTCCACTGCTCAAGCCTGGGGAGAAACTGGGGGAACCTCCCATGATGAACCAGGACATGTTCAAGGTCCTGGCAGCTGCAGTTCGCCAGCACAGGCTCACCAGAGAGACCCAGGCACCCAGCCAGGAGAAGGAGGTGAGGCCCACCGTGGACATTAGCTGATTTAGCCCAGTAGTTTTGCATGAGTCCAGGATAACAGAGTAACATCTTTCACCTTCTTCCTGTTTTCTTCAGAGGCACAGCCAAAGCAGTAGAAGCTCCAGAGCCCAAATGTCTAAGGACACACCACATAGAGAGGTGAACACACACTCTCAGGAAATGCCTGGACAGATTGTTGTGGTGTGGGTGTGCATGCTATTTTGAAAAGAGTTCATATTTGTAGTGTTACTAATCCAGGGAAACAGGGTAATTTCTTTCTTTGTGCCTTTTTCTGTTTTCTTCAGAGTCGCAGCCAAAGCAGTAGAAGCTCCAGATCCTATAATTCTAGAAAACGAAGACGGGTACACACACACACACACACACACACACACACACATATAAACACACACAGTGTATATGTGATGTAGGTGTGATGAATTGAAACGTAGCTTTTAAATCCACCACAAAGTTTCCATTTTAATTTACAGTGCAAGAAAGAAAGAATTAAAGAATTTGAGCATCATTTTTATAACTCTTAATCAAGACGATCAAAAGGTCAGTTATGATTGTTAAATTGATAGATTTTGCTGATATCTTCTTTGTTCTCAACCAGGCTCAGGGTTTTGTGGAAGAATGTTTTACAGATGACACTCCCTCTAAAGATGCCTACCTTTTCCAAACGGAATCTTTTGACTTTGGTCACTTTGTCACTGTGGATGAAGTTGGTGAAGATGTGGGAGAGACGAGCTCCTCCTCCCTGTCAAAGTCATCGTCCCCTTCCAGCCTTCGAAGGTCAGCCCAGACCGCCTCCTCATCAAAACAGTCCTCCAAACCTAAGAGAACAGAGGAAAGCTTGAGTTCTTCATCCACTGCCAAATCGAGTGCAAAGGACTCCTCAAAAGACTCCGCTAAGAACTCTTCTTCATCCTCCTTGAAAAAAGTCGATTCGAGCCAAGGCTCGTCAAGAACCTCCCCATCCTCTCACTCGTCATTGTCCAGTAAGCCAGAAACGGCCAAGGGCTCATCTAAAGCCACCACATCCACTACTACCTCCCCATCCTCTGCTAGTCTCAGTAAGGCCTCCACCTCTTCTTCTTCACTTCCTATTGAAACCCCCTCCTCTCCTGCTCAGAAAACACAACAGAGGAAGAACACCACAGGTACTGGTGTATCTCCTGACAAAACATTATTAGCAGTAAATTCTTCAACCTTGAGCTGTAGGACCCGGTCATCCTCTGCTGCTATCGAAATGGCAAAAGCAACAACAGCACCTGCCCAGGCATTGACTGACAATGCCACTACAGAACGGTTGGAGTCTCAACCTGATTGTCAACCAATGGGAGAGGCCGTTGCTGAGCCAGTGAGAGAAGCAGTATTAATCACAGAGGGCGTAGTGGCAAATTCTGACCACAAGGAGTCAGCAGAGGCTACTGCAGTTAAAACGGCTGAGTCAGAGACAAAAATGGAAACATCATCACAGATGCATCCATCTCCAGAGGGAGAGGAGCTAGGTGTGGCAAGCCAAGCCCAGCAAGACTCACCTCTTCCTTGCAGTGATGCCCAGAGACAGAGTGGTCCCTTCTCCCATCTGGAACCTGGTTCTAATGAAGAAAACCTGAAACAAAAACCAAAAAAAACCACAGAGGAAGGAAAAGAAGATGGTAGTGAAAAACATAAAGGGGAGGAGGATGAAAGTGAAACTTACCAAATCCTTGATTCGGTGGATGATCAGGAGGGAGGAGAGACGGACCACGATCATCCTGGGGACCGAGATGGCAGCTCTGAAGCTCAGCTAACTGAACCTCAAGAAGGCCAGACTTTGGATGAGAAAACATATCAGATATTGGACAGTGTTGATGATGAAGGCAAGGTTAGCCAAGAGGACTACAGTCAAATAGAAATGGAAGATTCTTTCCAAGTGCTAGACAGTGTTGTTGAGGACGAAACAGCTAGAGATCAAGAAGACAATCTACCACTGAAAGATGACAAAGGCACAGTAAAGCAACTTGCTGTGGAAGACAGATCCGACGATAAACCTACAGTTGAAGACACTGTAGGTAAAGATGAGGTGACCTCTAAAGAAGATAATTTCCAAGTGCTGGATTCAGTGAGTGAACAAACTCCAAAAGACACCGAAGACAGAAAGAAGAAAAAGAGAAAAGCGGAAGAGGACAAAGACAAAATAGCTTCAACAGTGTGCCAAGATGCCAACAAAGATAATATTGAAAACCAAGATGGCCAGACTCTTGATTTTGCCAAGGACCAGACGGATAAAGACAGTGATAGCAAAGATGCTGTCGAAACTCCATATTGTGCCATTCCCGAACAAGAAACCTTCCAGATATTGGATTCAGTTGGTGATCAGGAGGACGAGAGCGAAGAACTTTGCCCAATTTCTACCCAAGTGTCTGAAATTCACAGTAGCCAGTTAGTTGAAAAATACATTAGACAGATAGAAGAAGCAGACGAAACATATCAGATAATAGACTCTGTGGAAGACCAGCCATCTACTACGGATCAGTCGGAGACCGAGATGATGGAAAAAACAACCAAGAAAGGAGAGAAGACTGCTAGAAAAGAGGTCAAACCAACAAAGAGTGGTGGCTCTGCTACCAGAGCATCCAAAAATGAAGAGAAAGAGAAATCACCAAAGAAAGAGGATAAAAAACATAACACAGCGATTAGGAAGAAAGAGCTCATGACAGGAGCTTCTGAGAAAGAGGAAGAGGTCAAAGAGGAGTATCGGGTAGTAGATTCTGTGGATGATGAACCCGGTCAAGATGCTCTGACCACCACAGCAGGATCTGGTAGAGAAAGGAGCAAAAGAAGAAGGAAAGAGGATAAAATGACACTCACAGAAGCATCAGAAAAAGTGGTCGGAGAGGAGGAGGCGACTTATGAGATTTTAGATTCTGTGGGGGAAGACACAGCAAATGATAATCTGACTACCACAGAAACGTCTGACAGAGGAAAAAGAGAAAGAACAGTGAAGAAAGAAGCTAAAAATGAGAAGCTAAAAATGGCTCAAAAAGAGGACACACCAACAAGAAAGAGCCGCAGAGTTTTAGAGCAAGCTAACAGGGATAAAACACCTAAGAAAGAAGATGAAGTGACTAAAAAAGAGGGCATACCAACAAAGAAGAGTGGTGTGTCCGAAAGAGAGGTCACCGAGGAGGAGGCTACCTATCAGATATTAGATTCTGTGGAGGATGAGACAGATGGTGATGAGCTGGCCCCTTCAAGGTCTAGAGGAAGAGGAAAGAAGGGAAGAAGAAAGAAAGCAGTTAAAACAACTAAAAAAGACCGCACACCACTGAAGAAGAGTGACACAGAAGTGGTCGGGGAGGAGGAGGCTACATATCAGATTTTAGATTCTGTGGAGGACGATCAAGCTCAAGAAGGTCTGACCACCACAGAAAAGCCGGAGAGAGAAAAAAGGGAAAGAACAACGAAAATGGATAAAATGGCTAAAAACAGTGACAAGAAGAACAGAGACTCCCTTGAAGGATCGTCCAAGAGCGAGGAGGAAGAGGAGGAGCCTATGTATCAGATTTTAGATTCTGTGGAGGATGATCAAGCTCAAGAAGGTCTGACCACCACAGAAGGCTCTGATAGAGGAAGGGAGGAAAGAACAAAGACAGAGGATGAGATTACTAAAAAAGAGGACTCCCCAACGAGGAAGAGCAACACCACTACTAGAGCTTCTGAAGAAATGGTCGCCAGTGAGGAGGCCCTTTATCAGATCGTTGATTCTGTGGAGGACGAGCAAGTTAGTGACGATCCAGCCACCACAGAAGAGTCTGATAGAAGAAAGAAGGAAAGAACACCTAAAGACAAGGACCAATCAACAAAGAGCTTCCAGACCAATATGGCACCACCCAAAAATGAACAGAAAACGACCAAGAAAGGCGAGAGGGCTGAAGGGAGCGGGACGCCGACGACAAGCACTCTGGTGAACCTGGACGAGGTGAGCGAGGAAGAGGAGGATTACCCGGATGATACCGCCGAGGAAGAAGAGCTGAGGAAGAGGCAAGCTGCTGCCAAAGAGACGCAACTCGCCAAGGAGAAAGGGAGGGAAAAGGAAGAGAGGAGGACCAAGGAGAGAGATGAGAGGGAGCGAAGGAGCAGCAGCAGAGGAGGAGGTCGGGGAAGAAAGGGGATGAAGGAGAGGGGGAGAAAAAAGGAGGAGGACGAGGAGAAGGTCGGGGTAGACACTGAGGGGTTGGTAACTCTGGATGAGGTGGGGGCAGATGAGACCGGAGAGGAGGAGGACAATGAAGAGGGAGGGGCTTCGAGGAGCAGAGACCATAGCGATGGAGGGATCACAGAGGGAGAGTTGCAGGCATTGGTCACTCTGGATGAGATTGTAGAGGAGGACGAGCAGGGAAGGATGGCGCCGAGCACCCCGGAGCCCCACCCACCCAGCCAGGAGAACGAATCAGGGGACTCCTTCAACCCAGAGGTGAGAAGAAAGTTGAAGGAGGTGAAACATAGAGAGAGATTATATTGAGTTTCAGTTGCTTTTTGTTTCTTCTGTATCTTTTCCTTAAGATCAGATTTCTTCTTACTATCTCTACCTGTCTTTCCCCTGTCAAATGGAGAACATGTTCCCCTCTGACATAATTTTCTGTTTGTATTCCGTGATCACATTGATGCTAAACAAATTCTGTTCCTCTCTAGACTCTGGTGACTCTGGATGAGGCAGGCGGTGATGAAGAGGAGAAGACTGAGGAAGCACAGGCTGAGGAAAGCTCCAAAGTTGGCAAACGCAAGCGCAGCAAGATCGACATCGGTGTGTGTGTGTGTGCGTGTGCGTGTGCGTGTGCGCGTGCGTGCGTGCGTGCGTGCGTGTTTTAAAATGTTTTAAAGAGTTTCATTCTAGATTGAGATCTTCATCATTTGCGCGGGCTAGCACTGCCCTACAAAGTAACTACTTTGGGTCTCAAAGGTCTTTACCGAGGTCAAATTTTTTTCTTTGGGTTTTAGTCTTCAGTCCGACATTCTTTCTTCTTCTGTTTCTAGAAGAGAGGATGAACTTTGTGACGGTAGATGAGGTGGGAGAGGAGGACGAGGAGGTGGTAACACCCAGGACCAGAGGCAAAGCCAAGAAGAGGACCAGACAGGCCCCTGGTAACACACACACACATACACACACTTCATATATGTGAAATCAAAAATGGAGACACATGAACATTTGCGGTATTTGTTTTCCAGATGCATTTTGTCGCTTTCTCATCCTCTCAAATGTCTTCATCTTCCCACAGTGAGAAAATCTACTAGAGGAAAACAACGGAGCGCAAAAGATGAGAACGAGGAAGAGAAGGAACCATCCACCACTGATATAGCCCCTCCCACTTCGCTTGATACCCCCTCATTGGTCAAAGATCCACCGGTGGCGGTGAGTGACAGCCAGCTGGGGCTCCAGAAGACAGAGGCTGAGGTGGCAGTGAGCCAACCCAGCCTTGGTTCCTCCTCTGCCGGGCAAGAGCGGCAGCCTCATCCCCCTGAGAACGAGGGACTTGATGGAGGTGTGGAGACCGGAGAGAAGGAAGGAAGGACTGGAGCTGCCGTCAAAGGTAGAGAGGGCTGAGAGAATCTGTCTTTTGGTTTTCTATTTATAGCTCTTCAGAGTAGGGTTCAATATGGGGTTTTTCAAGTCGAGTACCAGTATCGATATTTTTGAATGGAAGCTGCTGAATGTGGATGTTTTGTGTCCGTTTTTTTATGATTATAATTACGATTATAAACACAATTATCACCAACCCCTAACCTGGGGCCTGGCGGTCAGGAAGTCCAGGATCCAAGCACACAGGAGGGTGTTCAGTCCCAGCTCAATCAACTTGCCGGCCAGTCTGGTGGGGACTATGGTGTTGAAAGCTGAACTATAATCAATGAACAGCAGTCTCACATAGCCCCCCTTCCAGCTGTCAAGATGAGAGTGTTGTGTGCAGTACCTGGGAGACAGTATCATCCGTGGATCTGTTTGGACGATAAGCGAACTGCAGCGGGTCCATGGAAGGTGCAGATGTAATCCTTTATCAGCCTCTCAAAGCATTTCATGACCACCAAGGTGAGGGCCACCGGTCGGTAGTCATTCAGACATGCTGGAGAAGCATTCTTGGGCACAGGGACAATAGTGGATCTCTTGAAGCAGGCGGGGACCACAGACTCAGCCAGGGAGATGTTGAATATAGTGGTGAATACTGGAGCTAGCTGATTAGCACAAGTCTTCAGTACTCGCCCAGATATGCCATCTGGACCAGCAGCTTTCCTGGTGTTCACCCTCGTCAGAGCCCTCCTCACACTGTGCTCAGTCACAGAGAGAGTGTGTTCATCCCCAGCGGTAGAACTCACTTCGGCTACGCTAACAGTGTTGTTGTTAGCCGGCGAGCTAGCGCTGTTATTGCTAACATCTAACCTTGTATAAAATGAGTTCAGGTCGTCCGCTAGGGATGCTTCGGCACTCACAATTGCGGGGGGTCCGCCCTGGTAGTCGGTTATAGTCTGTAGCCTCTGCCATAGGCGTCTGGTGTTGCGCTGCTCCATCTGCGACTCCACTCTGTCTCTGTACCTCCTCTTGGCCTTCTTCACCGCCCTTCTCAGTCCATAGGACTGGCGGATGGATCTATCAACCCATGGTTTTTGGTTAGGAAAGGACCTAACTTTTACCGTGGGGAGGATGGTGTCCGCTAGCGTTGCTATGAAGCTCGTAACAACTTCCGTAAACTCACTCACGTCCCTGGAAGTGGTTTGGAACATGTCCCAGTCGACGTCTCGACCACAGCTTTACGTTCCTCGTTACTACCGCTTCCTGTGCTATCCTTCGTTTATACTACGGTAGTAGGAAAATGGCGGCATGGTCTGATTGGCCAAAGGGAGGGAGAGAGACAGCCTTGTAGCCTCTCTTGAACGGTGTGTAGCAGTGGTCCAACGTTCTTTCCCCTCTGGTAGCACACGTGATGTGCTGGTGAAAGTTCAACATGACTTTTTTAGGTTTACCCTATTAAAGTCCCCAGCCACCACCACAGCCGCGTCGGGATGCTTGTTCTGATGCCGACATAACACATCATGTAAGTCCGATAGTGCTATGTCGGTGTCCGCTTGTGGTGGTATGTAGACGGCTGTGGTGATGACCGAGCTGAACTTGAATGGACAGCATGAGATCGTTAGATGCTACTGGTTCGACGAGCAGGAACGAGACAGAGTCTTAATGTCCTTGGGGTTGCACCACTTGTTGGTCATGAAGCAAACCCCTCCACCATTAGATTTGCCAGACTCTTCCATTCTAGCCGCACGGAAAACAGAGAAGGACTCGGTTGGGCATATGACTCGATCCGGCACCAGCGGGGTCAGCCATGTTTCTGTCAAAGTTACAATCCCTCATGTCCCGTTGGAATCTAATCCTCACCCTAACATCATCCAACTTTTTCCCAGAGACTGGACGTTAGCAAGAAGGATGCTGGGCAGAGGTGGACAGTGGGCTTGAACGCTCAGTCTGTTGCGAATTCCGCTCCGTTTTCCTCGATGTTTTCTCCTTCGTCTCCCCGGAGATGCATATCCACTGTTGTTGTTGTGGCTCGCTCAAAAGATCCAGCCAAGCTGGGTCGATGGAAAAAGTTGACAAAAACCTTCGTTTTACGCAAAAGTTTATGTCCAAAAGTGTGCTACGTTCGTAGAATGTTAGTGCCAATGTGCAAAAAAATATGTCAAAAACTAAAAAAACGCTCAATCTCCGCGGAGCTGCCATGGCAGCGTCTAGACACGGCCACACCATCGTGGTCGAGTTAGTTACCTACTTTTGAAACAAAGGCAACAAATAAGTAAATCAAACAAGAGCTAAGACCAATAAGTGAAGACAAATAAGCAAGTCCTCTTGAAGAGGAAGGGTCAGCGTAGCGTTTCTTGAAGAGGAAGGGTCAGGGTAGTGTTTCTTGAAGAGGAAGGGTCAGGGTAGTGTTTCTTGAGGAGGAAGGGTCAGGGTAGCGTTTCTTGAAGAGGAAGGGTCAGGGTAGTGTTTCTTGAAGAGGAAGGCTCAGGGTAGTGTTTCTTGAAGAGGAAGGGTCAGGGTAGCGTTTCTTGAGGAGGAAGGGTCAGGGTAGCGTTTCTTGAGGAGGAAGGGTCAGGGTAGTGTTTCTTGAGGAGGAAGGGTCAGGGTAGTGTTTCTTGAAGAGGAAGGGTCAGTGTAGTGTTTCTTGAGGAGGAAGGGTCAGGGTAGCGTTTCTTGAGGAGGAAGGGTCAGGGTAGTGTTTCTTGAGGAGGAAGGGTCAGGGTAGTGTTTCTTGAGGAGGAAGGGTCAGGGTAGCGTTTCTTGAAGAGGAAGGGTCAGGGTAGTGTTTCTTGAGGAGGAAGGGTCAGGGTAGCGTTTCTTGAAGAGGAAGGGTCAGGGTAGTGTTTCTTGAGGAGGAAGGGTCAGGGTAGCGTTTCTTGAAGAGGAAGGGTCAGGGTAGTGTTTCTTGAGGAGGTGGGTTTTCTGCTGTCCTGACATCAGTGGGGAGTTCATTCCACCACTGTGGGGCCAGAACAGTCAAGAGCCCTGACTGTGTAAATCGGCCCCCAGGGGCCTCTGAGCGACGGGGCAACCAGTCGCCTCGATATAGAAATATATTCAATAGAAATACTCAGTGTTTTTCCCCAGATCTATATTCTCATCAGGGTGGAAAAGCCTTGAGACCATCATGGACACTAATTGATCAGTTATAAAGTCAATATGTAATCAAACTAACTGCTTCATTTTAACTACTGGTTCTCTCTTTCTCCTTTCTCTTTCTCTTTCTCTCCCTCCTCTCACCTCTCGTTTCCTCCCTTCTCTTCATCTCCTCTTTTTTGCTCTTCCTTTCTTCCCTTCCTTCCTTCATCCTTCCTTGCCCCCCTTTCATAATTTCTCACCTTCCTCTTTCTCTCTTCTCTGTCCCTCTCTCCCTCACTTCTCCCCCTCCTCCCTCACCTCTCTCTCCTCCTCCCCCTCTAGCTGCTAGTAAACAGAGGAGGGATGTTGTGGTATCAGAAGCTAAGAGAGCTCGTTCTCACTCCCCTACTGTCTCGTCTGACTTCAAACTGCCACCATTCAGACCCAACAACCCTCTTGGTGAGTCACACACACACACACACATGCAGGGTAGACACTCAACTGCACATGGCCACCTTTGAGTAAAGTGATGTGGTTGAATTGGATTTTACATCTGTCTGTCTCTCTGTCTCTCTCTCTCTCTCTCTCTCTCTCTCTGTATGTCTCTTTCTCTCCAGGTGTGGAGTTTGTGGTCCCTAAAACAGGGTTTTTCTGTAATCTGTGTTCAGTCTTCTATGTGAGTGAGGGAACCGCCAAGAATCTCCACTGTAGCAGCCAGAGACACTATGACAACATGGAGGTACACACACACACACACACATACACACATATACACACACACACACACACACACACACACATTCACTAATGATCTCTCTCCCTTCCAGAAACATTACCAGAAGCTTCAAAAAGCGGCAACAGGAAGTTCAACAAGAAATTCCACTCAAGGCTCCGCCTCTGATTGACCCCGACTCCGCACACATTTTGATTTATTTTTATTTTTTAGGGTTGACTGTGACAAACATGTGAACCTTCAGTTGGATGACATGGTGTAAGTTAAGAGTTTAAGAGGCAAATATATGATGAAGCTGTTGGTGGATTCTTTCGTACGAAGCACCTTACAGCAGCCTGAATGCATCATCTCTAGCAGGGTGGGAATCAAACCCCCAACTCTGGCAGCGTTGGTGCCTTGCTCACCCCTACTTGCCTAGTTACATTGCTTCAATTGTTTCCTGTATATTGCTGCCTTCTGTTTTCCTAGTCTTGTGGTTAGATGCTGTTCTGGGGTGAGTTTCACCATTAAAAAAAAAAAAAAAAAAACACAAATCCAGAAGGTGTTGCTGCTTTAACACCTTTAAGAATAAAGTATTCGTTTTTAAGGTTGTATAACAGACAACGCAGATAATTTGAACAGAGTTTGAACTGTATAAAATTCAAGTTAAATTATGTACATTAAAACCTCACAACAGAATATATGGTATTTCCACCTTGTTCTCGTTTCTCCTTCCTGTGGAAACCAAGTGTGCGATGTCATCGAGACATCTGCTTCAGTTTGTCTCAGCATTTGATGCTTGTTTTGTTTGGATTACAGTTAAGCAAGTTTGACATTTTCTGGGTCATAAATCCAAATGAGCTTGACATGGTCGTGATACAAGTAGTGTATCTAGTGAAAACCTGCCATCTGTCCATGTATAATCTTTGACATGCGGTAAATGGTCAATTTACGGCCGAGCTTGTTCGCCTCTTCCACCATATTCACCACAGCTGTGCTGCTGCGGATTCCCATCATCGTTCAATCCAGGGCCTTGGTGTAAATATTCATAACTGTTGTTATTGAACCTCTTAAAAAATGTTAGCATGGTGAAGTGGAATGGGAATCTGTGGGAACTATAACCGGCATGACTTCGACTTCGGCTCCAACATTCGTTTGGTGGCGGTGTTGTGAAGAGTCTCGGCGCTCTCACTTGTTCATGTCAGCAATTACTCAAGATCATAGGAATAACATGCATTCTGTTGTGGGGTCATTCGGTTTTGTTTTCCTTTTTAAATATGTATCTGAAACGCCACCCTGCATCCCTCAAACCACCAGAAATCCCATCAGAGGAATGTCTGTTTTGATGTGAAACATTTATAAGGCATCCGACCACTTTGACGTGACCGTCTGTTGTGTAAAATCGTAAAAGTAGCTGGTGAATTATGGGATTTACCCGCCCGTCTGTCTTCATTCAGCTGTCGGCCGTTCCCTTGGGGTGCAGGGTGTTGTTTCTTCAACCGAGGGTCCAACGTGATGACTTCTGTGTTTCTGATGTACAGTTTGATGATTTGTTTTTCAGAACATAAAGTGTGGTATGTGTGAGGCGATCTGTAATTACAGAGTTGATGTACAATGAGATGAATAAACCGGAAATTGAGTTAAACATTTCTTTATGAAGGAACATGCCGGAGAGGAGAGGCTGCATGATGGATGGATCTTCTGATGCAACCTAACCATATCCTGCAGTTTGCAACACACACACACACACACTATTTCTGTAGATGACATGACAAGCCTAGTGGGTCAGACTATAAATAGAAAAGCAGGAGAAATTCCCCCATGTCAGCCTGTTGCATGCCCCCAATACTGAGTGTGTTGGGAGTTTACTAACCGAAAAGGAAATGTAATATGAGCTGAGATATTTTAAGTACTTTAATCATATTAGTCATTTGTGTCTCGTCTTTCTGCTCTTATATTCTATCACTGTGCAAATACATTCAAATAAACTCAGCAAAGAGTCAAAGTCTGCTAGTTTTGCAGTTTCATCACAAATCTCCGAGCCGCCACGTCATGATCAAATAAAGTCTAAATATAAACCAACCAGCTAGAACCAGTTGACTACCTGAACCAGGTTGTTGTGGTGTGTCTGTAGATCCTCCAGTAACGTTCTCAGTAAAAGTGATCAGTGTGATCAGGTAGATTTGTCTCCAAATGTAGGTTACTGTGACTCAGTAAACTGTCTTGTCTTTAGCCCTAGTCTCTACTCCAAAACACTCTGAGTTGGAGCTGGAGAAGAGTCAGCTAGTTCACCTGAACTAACTGGTAGCTAGCTAACGAGTTACTGTTAACATGGGACGACTAGCCACTGCTAACGCTAGCTGCTACTAGATATGTTAGGTAGTGTGTTAGCTGACAGATACTATGGTTAGCTAGCTAACAAGCTACATGATCTAAACACTAAATCAATCAGATGGATCTGATGAAATGATCAGTTCAGTAGAGACAGAAATGAACCATGTCTATCGAGACGGACAAGATATAAGTTCTGTTTAGAAACATAAGACCTCCAATATGGCCGCCTGAGGATTTTGTGATAGCCATTCGTAAAGACAAATTTAGTTCTGGGGGGGGGGGGGGGGGGGGACTGGTGACGACAATTTCTTATTTCAATACTTAAATGTTTTAAATGTTCTCCCATTGTTGCTCGGCTACATATAAATAGTATATTATGTTGTAATGCATCATGGGTAACTGGAGACCCGTCTGAGCAGCAACATAACCAAGCGTTGTCGCCTGGTGTTTTGCCATCACCGACGTTAACATGGATATAGTTAACTATAAGCTATAAAGCCAAATCACATGTTGGTCATGTGTGACTCTATGTCCTTACGCCCCACGCCATGTGACTGGTAACACACACACACACACACACACACACACATTGAAACGTGATTTTGGCGATAATTCAACGTCAGCCTGATATCTGGACAGGTGATACCATGTTTTAGATAGATAGATAGATAAATAGATTTCTGTACCAACACACATGAACACACAAAGTTTCATCTACTTCAGTTCAAGACCCTTTTTAATGCCAGTTAGAGTGAAACAGAAGACAGACTTCACACCTGATCCATCTTATATTAATATCTCCTCAATCTGCATCAGGCACATTTTCCATCACCTACACACTCTAGCCCTGTGTGTGTGTGTGTGTGTGTGTGTGTGTGTGTGTGTGTGTGTGTGTGTGTGTGTGTGTGTGTGTGTGTGTATTCCCCACTGCGTTGGTTTAAGGTTGGCAGAGTTTGGATTGTTGATGTGTGTTTGCATGGCTGACCGTATAATAAAGGCCACTCTTTGTGTGTGTGTGTGTGTGTGTGTGTAGGGTGCTGGCCCTTTAAGCCAGCATTGATTGAAGGGACAGTGTGTGTGTGTGTGTGTGTGTGCATGCATGAGTCAGCCAGTCCAGCACCCTGACTATGTGTGTGTGTGTGTGTGTGAGAGAGAGAGAGGGAGAGAGAGGGGCGAGCGAGACAGCTGAGAGCTGCAGCATTACCAGTCTGCTCTCTGTCACTATTCATCCTCTTTGTCTCTCGTCCATTCTCTCTCTCTCTCTCTTGTTATGGATCCGTCACTATTTTCCTCATTCTAAGGAATATACTTCCCATATATGGACGTTTTGTCGCTCTGTAGGCTTTAACAGAGCTCGGCTGGTGTGTGTGTGTGTGTGTGTGTGTGTGTGTGTGTGTGAGCCATGCTGCGGGTGTTTATCCTGTGTGCAGAACGTCTGCTGACGCCGGATGAAGACATCAGTGATGCCTACTGCACCGTCACCTATGAAGGTAGGATGGGGAGGGTGTGTGAGGGCGAGAGAGAGAGAGAGAGAGAGCGCTTGTGTGTGTTTTTAAGAATGATGAAGTTTCAGAAGGTGGTAGAGCACACTGATTGGAATGACGCATTTTAGACACTGAAGACAATGAAATCTCTCTCCCTCTCTCCCTCTCTCTCTCTCTCTCTCTCTCTAACAGCTGAGGTTATTATTGGAAAGCCTCTGCCAGTCGTCTTTCATGGCTTCCAGTCTGTTTGGGGTGGGGCAGAGAGAGAGAGAGAGATGGGGGGTGATGGAAGGAAAGAGTCCGGTTGCACTCTGTGTGTGTGTGTGTGTGTGTGTGTGTGTGTGTGTGTGTGTGTGTGTGTGTGTGTGTGTGTGTGTGTAAAGCATGGCTGTGTTTATAGTTACCACTACCGCTCTGTCAGCAAAGTTTATCCTTTGGGGCCCTTTTCTCTCTCTCTCTCTCTCTCTCTCTCTCTCTCTCTCTCTCTCTCTCTCTCTCTCTCTATCTAGTTAGTTAAACATTTCACAGAAAGAAATAAGAATAAGAATCATTTATTGACTGATAGAATAGAGTGATATAATAGAGTGATACAGTAGAGCAGAGTTCCTCACATCCAGAGTGCTGCTGGTTTTCTCCTACCAGGAAGTTCACTGCATTTACCTGGCATCCCAGTAGAGTGATAGAATAGAGTGATACAGTAGAGTGATAGAAGAGTGATACGGTAGAGTGATAGAATAGTGATACGATAGAGTGATAGAATAGTGATACGGTAGAGTGATAGAATAGAGTGATACAGTAGAGTGATAGAATAGAGTGATACGGTAAAGTGATAGAATAGTGATACAGTAGAGTGATAGAATATAGTGATACAGTAGAGTGATAGAATATAGTTATACAGTAGAGTGATATAATAGTGATACAGTAGAGTGATAGAATAGTGATACGGTAGAGTGATAGAATAGTGATACGGTAGATTGATAGAGTGATACGCTAGAGTGATAGAGTGATACGCTAGAGTGATAGAATAGTGATACGGTACAGTGATAGAATATAGTGATACGGTAGTGATAGAATAGAGTGATACAGTAGAGTGATAGAATAGTGATACGGTAGAGTGATAGAATAGTGATACAGTAAAGTGATAGAATAGAGTGATATGGTAGAGTGATAGAATATAGTGATACAGTAGAGTGATAGAATAGAGTGATACAGTAGAGTGATAGAATAGTGATACGGTAGAGTGATATAATAGTGATACAGCAAAGTGATAGAATAGAGTGATACGGTAGTGATAGAATAGAGTGATACGGTAGTGATAGAATAGAGTGATATGGTAGAGTGATAGAATAGTGATACGGTAGAGTGATATAATAGTGATACAGTAAAGTGATAGAATAGAGTGATATAATAGAGTGATATAATAGTGATATGGTAGAGTGATATAATAGTGATACGGTAGAGTGATATAATAGAGTGATAGAATAGTGATATGGTAGAGTGATATAATAGTGATACAGTAGAGTGATAGAATAGAGTGATATGGTAGTGATAGAATAGTGATATGGTAGAGTGATACGGTAGAGTGATATAATAGTGATACAGTAGAGTGATAGAATAGAGTGATATGGTAGAGTGATAGAATAGTGATATGTAGAGTGATATAATAGTTATAGAATAGAGTGATATAATAGTGATATGGTAGAGTGATATAATAGTGATATAATAGTGATACAGTAGAGTGACAGAATAAATTGATACGGTAGAGTGATAGAATAGAGTGATACAGTAGAGTGAAACAGTAGTGTGATATAATAGTGATACGGTAGAGTGATATAATAATGATATGGTAGAGTGATAGAATAGAGTGATATGGTATAGTGATAGAATAGAGTGATACGGTAGAGTGATAGAATAGTGATACGGTAGAGTGATAGAATAGTGATACAATAGAGTGATAGAATAGTGATACAGTAGAGTGATATAATAGTGATACAGTAGAGTGATAGAATAGATTGATACGGTAGAGTGATAGAATAGAGTGATAGGTTAGAGTGATAGAATAGTGATATGGTAGAGTGATATAATAGAGTGATATGGTAGAGTCATACGGTAGTGATAGAATAGAGCAATACAGTAGAGTGATAGAATAGTGATACAGTAGAATGATAGAATAGTGATACAGTAGTGATAGAATAGTGATACAGTAGAGTGATAGAATAGATTGATACGGTAGAGTGATAGAATAGAGTGATAGGTTAGAGTGATAGAATAGTGATATGGTAGAGTGATATAATAGTGATACAGTAAAGTGATAGAATAGAGTGATATAATAGAGTGATAGAATAGTGATATGGTAGAGTGATATAATAGTGATACAGTAGATTGATAGAAAAGAGTGATGGTAGTGATAGAATAGTGATATGGTAGAGTGATAGAATAGAGTGATACGGTAGAGTGATTGAATAGAGTGATAGGTTAGAGTGATAGAATAGTGATATGGTAGAGTGATATAATAGAGTGATACAGTAGAGTGATAGAATAGTGATACAGTAGAGTGATAGAATAATGATACAGTAGAGTGATAGAATAGTGATACAGTAGAGTGATAGAATAGATTGATACGGTAGAGTGATAGAATAGAGTGATAGGTTAGAGTGATAGAATAGTGATACGGTAGAGTGATTGAATAGTGATAGAATAGAGTGATACGGTAGTGATATAATAGTGATATGGTAGAGTGATAGAATAGTGATACAGTAGAGTGATAGAATAGATTGATACAGTAGAGTGATAGAATAGAGTGATAGGTTAGAGTGATATAATAGTGATATGGTAGAGTGATATAATAGTGATACGGTAGAGTGATATAATAGTGATATGGTAGAGTGATAAAATAGAGTGATACGGTATAGTGATAGAATAGAGTGATACGGTAGTGATAGAATAGTGATACGGTAGAGTGATAGAATAGTGATATGGTAGAGTATTACTGTAGAGTCTAAATGAGAAGAAGAGTTGATCTTTGTAGAGATCAGTTGAACTCATGACGCTTTTTCTATTTTGCTGCACAAAAGTTGCCCTGTGCAATTTAGACCAATGCCTGGAGTACACACACACACACACACACACACACACACATGTGGATGTGCTGCTTGGTCTGAACCCGGCGCTATGAGAGATAAAGAGTCTCAGTGAGTCGTTTGATTTTGAAGTCGTCACACCGCTGCGTCATCCTCCCTCCCCTCTCCCTAGCCTAGCCTAGCTTAGCCTAGCTTAACCTAGCCTAGCCTAGTTTAGCCTGCCTAGCTTAGCCTAGCCTAGCTTAGCCTGGCCTAGCTTAGCTTAGTTTAGCATTTGTTCCTTTATGACCCGCCGCACCGTGGTGGTTAGAAATTCAGTAATGTCTACTTTGATTGGTTCGTCTTCCTTCTTCTACGTCTCCCTTAAACAAAATGGATTAAATTAAATCACAAATAAGAGTCGAGGAGAGAGACAACAGCAGTCCTGCTTCTCACCCGCAGGTGGCGCTCTCTCGCTGTGCTGTGCGTACTATCTACTAAATATCTGCTTTATGGTTTGGTGAGGTTCTCATTTGAAGTTTTGGAGCTGAAAAAATGTTTTACACCCCCAAATGCTGGGAGGCTGAAAACGCTGCTACCTTTTCCAAATAACCAAAACAACAACAAAACAAAAAAACATCAGAAATAACATCAATCTGGAAACTTTCAACACATTTCTTCCCCAGGACTGGAATAAATGTGCAGGAATTAGAGAGACAAGTTCTTGAACATATGAATGGATGAAATAGAGGTGTAAAAATGTTGAGGACAGAAGAGGAAGATGGGGGGAGATTTAAAAGAGAGAGAGAGAGAGAGAGATAAAGATGTGGAAGATATGGAAACAACCAGGAGACAGGAGAGAGAGAGGAAAAGAGAGCAGGAAGTGTTGGGATTTCCTCTGGATGTGAAGTAGAGGTGTGTGTGTTTGTGTGTGTGTGTGTGTGTGTGTGTGTGTGTGTGTGTGTGTGTGTTCCTGCCATGCTCCCGTCTCCTGTGTGAGAGAGTCAGAAAGGAGAGAGAAGCCGGATCGGTCGGGACACCGCACTCCTCCTTCCACTTGGGATAGAGCTTTTATTTTGTAGCTTCGGACCTGAGGCAGGCAGAGCCACCGACCGGACCGACCGGACCGACCGGACCGACCTGAGGATAGTTGGTGTGTTTTTGGGATGTTTGGACTTTGACACACTGAGGATCCAGTCTTCAACGGGACTCAGGTTTCTGACTGTCTTTTAAAAAGTGATTCAATTTTGTGTAAGAATAAAATTCAGTTTCATTTTCAAGTGTTAAACTTTTCCCTCGGTCATCCAAGAAACTAGGATTTTTTTTTCTTTTACCGGCCAGATATATATTTTTTTGCTGGTTTTGCTGGTTTTGGGTCTCATCGCTAGGTCGGCTATAGCGGTTAGCGGTCATGTAACAAAGCCCCTCGTTGGACCACGGTTCCCCCGCCCGATTCCTGCCTTGCCGAGGGAGATCTTTGGTCCCGTCGGGTGTCGGGGCTGATCCCCGCCTCAGAGCGCCGCCATGCTGCGCTGCGTCCTCCAGCGAGCCAACAACCTGAGACACTCTGACCCGCTGGCTGGCGTCACGTTCAGAGGTAAGACGGGAGGCGGAGTTAGCGGGTGGAGTTAGCGGGTTAGCGGGTGGGTGTTAGCCGGCGGTCGGACGCAGCAGATCCATCGGCCAAACAACTCCTG
This sequence comes from Hoplostethus mediterraneus, assembly GCA_034670385.1. Classification (NCBI taxonomy): domain Eukaryota; kingdom Metazoa; phylum Chordata; class Actinopteri; order Trachichthyiformes; family Trachichthyidae; genus Hoplostethus; species Hoplostethus mediterraneus. Next base: position 90,253 of record JAXDDW010000193.1, read on the forward strand.
TGACCACTTTGAGTTAAAGGTTCAGGCTGCACTAAAAATCACCCGTCTCGTGGTGTGATCACGTAGCGGGGGGATCCCATCGCCTCTCACCGAGACGCCGTAGATCCCCCCTGATGTGATGCTGCTGCTGGGTGTGATCCCTGGGAGGAAAGGTCCTCCACACAGGAAGTGACCGATCGAAACCTGAGCGGCAGTGAGTCCTCCTCTCTCTCGTCTCTCTGGTGTGAAGCAGCACAGACCGGCTGGGTCGGTGCACCTGAACGTGCCGTGTGCAGTTCACTGACTGAGTGATTTCTGGGTATTGCAGTCTTTATATTTACAACCTCTCGCTGCCATTTAGGGCCGCCAATGTGCACAGTTGTCAAATGCAGCTTTAAAGAAGTGGGACGTTGATCACCAGGCTGCTGGTTCAAATCCCTGACCGATATTGATTCCTAGAGGTTAGCAGTATGCAGCGGCTGAGCATCCCCGCCCTGTTTGGTTTCATTTAACCAGGGATGCCAAATGGCGCAGCAGTGAAAGCGCCTCTGTTTTGTAGTTCGGTTGGTTTCTGGACTTTCCAGCGTCAGCGTCTGACTCGTTAACGAGGTGGGCTCTCTTACTTCCTGGCTTTGTCCTAGCACACTTCCTGGTGCCATCACACACACACACACACACACACACACATATGGGATGGGGCATGGGTTTGTATGTTTGTGCACACGTTTCCATGGTAACTCTGATTGTTGAATATAACGAGATGTATCTGTATCTGTGTGCGTGTGTGTGTGTGTGTGTGTGTGTGTGTGTGTGTAATATTGTGTATCATTCAACTCTTTTATCTTTTCAGGAATTAAATAAAATCAATCAAATTTTCTGACTAACAATAAGATAAGATAAGATAAGAGAGACTTTATTAATCCCGCCGTGGGGAAATTCACGTTACAGCAGCTCACAACAATAGAAAAACAGAATATAGAATAGAATAGAATATACAATATACAATATAGTGCAAAAAAAACAAGTGTGCAAACAATAGAGTGCCATAAGAAAAAGCAAAAAGATAAACAAGTAGTAATTAACAAATTAAATATTAAATATATTTACAAGGTGGTGGAGGGGGAGATTCACAATCACAGTTTTCGTATATTTTCGTGTGTTTTCGTTTTCGGCCTCTGGGTCATGAAGCCTGACCACCCAAACACAAATATCCCAGTTACTCTCTGAGGGTTTCCTCTGAAACAACAGTTTACTGACGTCACCTGCAGGATTTGTGGGTATTGCGGTCCCAATATTCAACCAGTTGCCTCTCTAACGCAGCTTGAAGACAGTGAGCGTCTGGCCGCCTGTTTTTCACCGGGCGTCCTGAAGACCAGACCTGGACGAGGGGTTTCCCACCACTCAGTTCAGGATAGAGGTTCTGGGTTAGGAAATGAGAGCGTGTGTGTGTGTGTGTGTGTGTGTGTGTGTAAAACAGAGGAATGAAAACTTTGAAATAACAGTCTCAACAGTCTATTTTCTCCTCTCTTTCTCTTAAGTGTGTTTATCTTTATGTGTGTGTGTGTGTGCGTGTGTGTGTGTGTGTGTGTGTGTGTGTGTATTTCTCGTTCCTCCCCTCCAGAAATCAGATGCCATGTCCATTTATAGACATTAGATGATAAAGAGATGGGGGGGTGAGAGAGAATGAAATAGAGATAGTCGGGAGAAAGAGAGAGAGAGGTGAGAAATAGAATCAGTAGTTATTTTTCCATCCAACTATCAAGCAAATTTAAAAATCTTTAAAGGGGGTTTATTATACTCATGTTGGTTAAACTGTTCCGACGTTTGTGAAGTCTATCAAAAAAAATCCTAAAACCAGCTTCTGTGGTGTTTCACTCTCTCATTTTCTCCATTGTAAAGAACAGGCTGTTTTGAGGGCGTGGAGGTTGTATGTAATGAATGAACCTCCACAGAATGGCCTGGTGGAGGCGGAGAGCAGAGCGCTCATGCTGCTCAAGGTAAACAAATGCAGATGCAGAAATCCACCATAACCATGGCGGCTACTCCAGAACCAACACTGAGACCGGACATGTTTGAGTCTGACCCAGAATGGGAAGAGGCAGCTGAGGCGGTTCCACTTAGTTTCTCACTGATAACAATCCTGTGTAATCTTGTACTTTCCTGCTTTGTGTTTGTGTATGTGGATGTGTGAGCAACACTCTCTGCTGTAGCCGGTCTGTTTATGGCTCATGTCCATAAGCTTATTGAATACAACTTGCAGACAAGATAGGATTGACAATTTTGTTGAGCTAGTTATATTATATTATATTATATTGTTACGGACTAGCAAGGTCTAGGGATACAAGTTTCCACGTTGCCAGTCCTAACCTGGAGTGAGTGAAAGAGGAGCAGCAACTGAAGGAAAGAACTGGTTTCATACGGGAGATATATGGGGTTAGCTCACCTGTCTGCACCTGCTGACGGGTTTGGAGGGCCCTCTGCCGAGTCCCGACAGCACAGTCTGGCTCACACGAGCGACGAGCCCCGTCGTTAGCGCTCGTTCAGTTTTTGTTAAAAATGGTGGATCCTCAAACGGCAATTGTGACTGGTAGAAGGTGGGTTGTGAGGGCAGCGTCTTGAGTGAGCGTCTCAACATCCCCCGAGGTCTGGTCGAGTGTCTTCAGGTCTCCTCAAGCTCCCCCGCGCGTTTCCACACCTGAACCTCTGTTTGTAATTACCGCAGTCGCTGCGTGCGCACCTCCCCAGATGGTGCGTTTGAGATTGCAGGACATCACCAAACCATTGTGCAGTGCATAACCACCAACCTCTCCCAGAAAACCAGTTCACTAAGTGTTTTTAAGACAGGAAGAAAGCTGAGCTCATCACTCCTAACAATATTATATCCAATATATTATTGGATGCAATCTATTTGCATCCAAACAACCAAACACGATTGTACTAATGGTGGCTAAAGTTTACCAAGCCTGACACGTTCAACAGACTTCTAAAACAGACACTGGTCCCAACAAATAACTTTAAGATGAGTCCTGACTCCAACCAATAACTTTACTTTTACTTTACTTTACTTTTAATGACTCCAGCTTTAGTTTTCTTACTTCTTCCAGACCCAACAAGCCCGTGGCTAGCCCCGCTAGCTCGTTAGCTAACCAGCAGTTGAATATACTAACCAGACTAATTTGGTAAATTAAATCAAAACATGGTGACACTTACAGATTCCAATTCTGCAGATGGGTCACGTACCTTATGAATTGCTCCATCTTTAAGCTTCAATTTAGATGCTAATCCTGCCGTTGCTCAAGCAGTCTGAGGACTGATCATCACACAGAAAAACACTGTAGCCGTTAAAAATAAAATGAATCCACTCTGTCCTGCATTTTCACGTGTTAGGAGACTGTGCAGGGATCTATGTTGCTGCCTGCATCCTACACAATAATAACTGGAGCGTTGATATATCTCCTGATATGTTGTTTTAGCTTCACTCGTCGCAAAGTAATGGTGCATTCCAGTGTACTCGGGAAAAAAACGGTGTCCGAATGTGATATGCGCTGATTCTCTTCACTAATGGCGCTGTAGTAGTTGATGAGTTGAGATGCTTGTAACATTCTGAGACTTGCCATACAAACATGAGTTTGCTGCGGGCGATTATGTTTTCCCGAGCAGATGCACTGGAACACATTTAGATTGGAAGTTAGGAATACCGACTTGGAGTTTCCGATTTCCGAGTACATGGAATGCACCATAAGCAACGGCTTGCGGCACTGCCGTGAGCTGCCACGTAAATGGGATTGGTTGTTCACCTGGGCGTGGGCATGCTCTGAGAGGGGCTGGATCTGCACCTTATGACGTCCAAAATAACCATTTTCTGAAACAGGCCGTTTTTCTCCTATCTTTGGCACCATTTTGGGAAAAAGGAAAATACAGAAAAACGGGTTGACTTCCAGATTTCACATTTTCTCAGCTGCTTAGGGAAGTAATTTCCTGTGGAACATGTATAAGCACCAGGAATAAATATGGGACCTTTAACGTTGCAAAAAAGTTGAGTTGAGTTTGAAATGAAACGACAGACTTCCTGAACGTCAGAAATACAAATACAAAGGAAGTCATCAATAACTGATCAGTTATTGTTATTGTTCTTAGGCTTCATAATGTGAGGTCATTGTGATGTCATAGACATGATGTTAGTTACATGAGGAGATCTACTGGTGGTTGTTTGGCTTATGGTCACTACTGGAAGTCCTGATTTCACGTGTGTGTGTGTGTGTGTCTGTGTGTGTGTGTGTGTGTGTGTGTGAGTGTGTGTGTGTGTGTGTGTGAGTGTGTTTGTTTGTTTGTGTTTGTGTTGAGAGGATTTCCGGCCTTGGTGTTGTTGTTGGAGCTCTCTGTTAAAAACAAATAAAAACTGGCACCCTGCTGTCAGCCCTGTCCTGCGCTAAACATAGCCTGGACACCCACACACACACACACACACACACACACACACACACACACACACACAAGCATGCATTGGCTAGATTTATTGATCGATTCATCACCGTTCAGAAACAGCAGTGATGATTTTCTGTTACTAGACGAGGAGCTTTTATAAATTTGTTCATGGGAGAAATGACACCATGGGAAAACACCGGGAGACGGGCATGAAAATCAGGAATCTGCCAGGGAAAATTGGGAATTTTGGAAGAACAAGCAGATTATTCCTTCAACCCTTTACTCCGATCAATAACCTGAAACCTGCAACAGGTCAACATCAATGTGAGAACCAGCCAAAAAAC